>SNQJ01S0034546.1:16685-88350 GCA_010110895.2 Picea sitchensis
ACAATATCATCTCTTATGAAAACTCAACATAGTATCAGAGCATGACCATGCCTAACTCCCTCAAAGGAGGGCCTGAGAAAATAAGAGAGATAGCTTGCATTTGGATTCAGTGGGATTGATATGAACAGTGAGAGAGATGGGAGCAATGAAGGAATCAGTATCATGAGCAATGGCACCTATCATTGCAAAGTTGGATCCATGCCCGAAATTTGAAGCCATCGACTATAAATATGGAATGAAAATCTTGTCGTTGTATCTTCAAAGTACAATAGATACGCCCTCGTCGAAGAAATTCCTTGGGTGTAATAAATATGGAAAATGAAGTGCACATTATAATTATTCCCAAGACAGAAGATCTGGTAGCCTGGTGTATTTGGTTAGTTCCAGTAATTTCTTTGCTCTTATGGGATGTGTGGAAGGCGTGGAAAAAGAGGGATATTTGGATTCTAGGACATGCTCTTGTTATCAGCACCTTTATTATCCAATTTCTCTCTTTTATTGATTATTCGCATATCAGCGTATATTTAGGCAGCAAATACAAAACAAAAGAGGTGGTGGCCATTTTGGTTAAAAATCAATTGTTGATTAATAGCAGAAGACTTATGATGTGTGTGGTCATGGATTATTTGTTTCCATGAATGGCCCATTCAAGATCTACTATGGTGGGGAGCGATCTTACAACATTGACATTGAGTATAATAATAAATATTGTCTTTGAGCTTCATTTTATTTGGAATGTGAAGAAGCCAAATGAATTATCGAGTGCTCCTCCTCCTAACTTTAATATGGAAACCAAATGGTATAACATATAATGGTCCATGGTGTCCAGGAGATATACATAGAGAAATGTGATGAGGGAAACCCAGAGTTGTGGGTTGTGGAAATCCTTGAAGCTCAGGGCCCCGACGGTGCCCGTGATCCTATGTGCGTCTACAACTTTCTTTAAAATATCATAGGTCTGGTTTCCTGTTGTGGAGTTTTCAAATTTGGTGGAGATATCATGGTACAAAAAGAAAACCTATATGGAAATTTGTGAGACATTTCCATTGTGCTGCCAAAATGGTGGAGCCGCCAAGTAGAAGGATCCACCGAAGTGTTGTATTTTAAGTAGTTTATTTGATAGATGGTTTCAACGGTAGAAATGGGTCTCAGTGAACAAAGTCTTTTCAGTGACCACGTCTCATATGTCTAAGGCAAGGATAATCGAGATAACGAATCTACGTGGTGATTTGGTAAAATATTAAGAATTAAAAAATTGAATGACGATGTGAAAACTCATGGGATCGGATCAATTAGGTGATCACGGGCGGGACAAAATTGTATTTGAAATTTTCCATCTATTTAATTTTGTATGTGACTATATGCACCATGTGGTGTTGGTAGCGATGAAGATGACCGATGGCACCATTTAAAAATCTCCAAGTAATGGCATTACCATGAGGAAGAGAAAGAAGATGGCATTGTTTCAAATCCTCCAATGTAGATGATGACATTGTGTATTGATAAAATGTCACTGGGTTTATGAGCATGAGAATGTTGTGGGAGGAATTTGTATAATGTGAAATGAGAATCCTTTTGATGACAATATGGTGTGAATAAATATTCTAGAGAGGTCGATACAAGAATATATTGTCGTGACTATTTTACGATGCCAACAATGATCTAATATGTGAAACGTAAGCCTATAGGGGCCATCCCTCCTTCTTTTACATTGTGGGTAGCGTTGGCACTACATCATTTTGGTATCGGTTTGGTATGATAACCTAAAACAAATTTGAAGGCCAAGGATAAAGAGGAGTTGTACAACTACCAGATTAATACTTGGGGAGTCAAACCTTGTTCATGGTTGGAGTTTTCATCTGCTTGGAGCCAAGTCTTTGGCATAGTCAACGTCAGATATGATACAAACTGTTCGGCGTTGTTAAGTATGTCATGATCACTTGAACTATTGGTGCATGTTTATGTCAAATGATATTCACAAGAAATGCATATGGAAAAGTGTAAGATTGGAACGATTACCTTGGGAAAAAGACAAGAGAATAACTATGGTTTCCATGTTTTGGATTACCTTCAATTTGTCATTGGAAGTAATGGATAGGAAAGAGGTTATTGATTGAATGCAAATCCATTGTATAGCCAATTGGGAATACAAAGAGAATCCTCTCAGATGGAAATAACCATGATTCAGGTGTCTGAGTTTATGAAGTCGTGTTTGGAAATATGCAAGGGAAAACAATGGAAATGAGGCAATGTCATTGTTGTGTAGAGAGGTGCCTGCCAAATTTTTTGTTGCAATTATAGAAGACGTGATGAACCAGTGATGCACATGGTGTTCTATTGTGAATAATATTTTCATTAATATGTTGTTTTGGCTATAGTTGAGCATGCCTACTATTCATGATAGAATCATGGTTCATAGAGGAGGCAACCAGTCAGGAGGGTTTGCATATGAATTTTTCCTCGATCATAGAGGAAGGTATCCAATGAGGCAGACTGGACAGTAGGGTTTGTTTTAATGACAGAGGGAGTTGTCCTCTGAGTTTGACAAGAAGGATCTTAGTCTCATACATTTCTATTTGGGATTAGAAGTATGACAGATGAGACCTTCCTTGGTCAGGGAAAATATGTTGTGGAGATCCTGAAGAGGTTTTGGGTGTTGGACCGTAAATCGATGGCTACACTAATGGAATCAAATATGAAGTTTATGGATGATACGACTTCATAGGTTGTTGATGCTACATTATACAGGAAGATGATTGGACCATTGATGTATTTGATGAATACATGACTAGATATATGTTTTGTTGTGAACACCCTAAGTCAGTACACGGTTGACTCCAAATGTGTTCACCTGATTGCAGTAAAACATGTGATGATGTAAATTAAGGGTACAGTGGATTATGGACTCAAGTATGTTGCAGACAGTGAGATCAATCTACTTGGATATTTAGATTCAGATTGGGTCAGTAGTGTTGCAAACTAGAAAAGTACATTGGGATGTTACTTCACTTTGGGATCCTGTATGATTTCAAGGATCAGTAAGACTCAATCATGTGTAGCACTCAGTACAGCTAAGGAAGAGTATTTGGCAGCATGTGCAACAAGTCACGAAGNTCGAGCAGCGCTCTGTTACAATAATCTCCAAGCTAGGGTTTTCATACCCTCAACCCTTATTTATACTAAATGTGTCTATTAAGAGAAGCATCTAGAGGAAGATCCTTCTAGAAGCGGAAGCTTCTATTAGGTCTTATTACATCGGCCTTATTCTATTTTATTGAAAGGTCTTATTAATATTGACCTTTATTACATCTGAATACATTGATCTACCTATGTGCGGGTTAGGACCTTAACAGGATCCTCTAATTAGGCTTAGCTTTCTTAATAGAATTCCAACTTTTAAATACAAACTAGGATATTGGTTTTCCTATAAGATGGCTCTTTAAATGACTGAGTCCATACCCATGTGGTGGTTTTCTTCATTATTCATCCAAAAACATGGTGGTTTTTAAAAGGCATCTATTTTTTCCGCTTTCTCCATTTTGATGTTGTATCAATTCTCATCCACCATTTCAAAACCACCTACATGTAGACATTTACTTTTCATGTTGTTGACATAGACAATAATAATAACAACATATAATAGTCATACCAACTATTAGTCTTCCTTGCTTATGCATGTAGGTTGTGTTTGCTCAATAAGGGGTTAGAGAGAGTACATTGACTAGGGAGCATCTATTGCATAGATAGCTCATCCACACAACACTGAGAATACATTTAGAATTGCTTCTACAGTTTTATCCAAACAAATTATGGGAAAAAAAGATCTTTGGCATGAGTATTTGATCAAATATTTGATAGATTTCTAGTATATAGTTATACATCTTAAAATTCTTGATTGAGTGGAGATTCATAAACATGATTTACACTGTCTTGGTTGATGATATTTATTTTGATACAGACTTTATTACAAGAAAAATCACCAATTCCCAGAGGTGGGGCACTAAGAGTTGTAAGAGTTTATTGTTTTTTGATGGGATTAATGAAAACCTTGCATATTTTGCTTTAAAACAGTCAATTTAATATGCATCATGTATAGTAGGATTCAGATTATTTTATTAATTAATTTGTATCATATTTGATTGATTATATGAAGGATAAATTTGTCTTATCGCATGTTTCTAGCAATGCCATAGGTTAGTGCAATTGTTGAAGTAGATTCAAGAGAGTTAGGTGATACACGTGTTAAATGTGTTGTGGAGGGTAGGTTTCATGAATCTACCATTTATGTTCAAGAAGAATCCATGGAGCTTGTTGGTTTCCATATTATCTCTCATCTCAATGTGGCTACAAAGGTATAGTAGATATTTTATTTAAAATACCAACATGTAGATACTTAAGGTTAAGATTGAAATAACTTCGATGCAATTTGAACATTTGATAATTACATAACAAGTTGAACATTTGATATTCACATAGCTAAGTTGAATCCATGGAACACAAATGTAGCCAACCTAAGGCTAGGTCAACAGGGGTGGTTATTTTAAACCAACTCTCACTATAAAACTAGCTTAAAAATCCCATGAGCAACTTATGATGAGACAAAGTTAATTGGGACAGTTTACATGGCTCTATAAATGATATAATTGCACTAGTTTTACATTTTTGGTATGTATGTATTATTGGTTATACTAAATACAAGATTTGGAACATTATCTAATACATGTATAAAGGGTAGAAATAAAGAGCAACTATGTTAATAGTATAACTAACCCATACATGTCATTCTAATGAACTTTTGATTATGCTATGTTAATCATGTTAATGAAAATGGAAGACTTGCCCTAGAAAAGCATCTAGAAAAAGTGAGAAACTATGAAGACTGGAACATAATCATATAATAGATTAAATGATGATAACTCAAAAATGAACATGATAAAATATATTTTCCATTACTTACAGCTACATAAACATTTTCTCAAAGAAATTTGAAGTTGCAATTTCCTCTTACTAGCTTATCTTGCTTTCACTACAATAGAAAATTGATTTCAAAAGCATGCAATGAAAATAAAAATTAAATAAGTACAATTAAAATTTGAAATCTTTCTAGAATAAATAAATATTTAAAGTTACAGATTTGGCCGAATTGATTACCGAATTGAAATCTATATAGAAGGATATCCAAACGCTGCCAAAGATTCAAGACTCGTGTTATTGCTTTGTATTTCCAATACCCTCATTTAAATACCCTCCAAATGCTATGAATAAACTGTGCTCAATGGTGCTCTTCTCCACCAATAAATCATACACGATTTATACCAGACGGGAGGGATACTATGTCTTGCTTGAAGATACTATGTCTATTGTCTTTTGGAGAGACCCTTGCTCTGGAGAACCCTTGTTATGCTATGGAGATATCACTTGTTTTTTGTATGCTTGGATAAACCTTGCCTGCTAAGATTTGGAGAGATTGTTCGTTGATTGTATGAGTTGAGAAATGGAGAGTGATTTTTGAGGGTGGAAAGCAGTTCAATTTTAGTTCAAATTTTGGTGCTCCAAATGATTTGACACTTGTGCCATCATTACAATTTAACAGCCAATTTGTCTCATGCTGACTATCACCCATCCTAGTTATCATCCTTTCATCTCATGGCTTAAAATGGCACCTCCCCCAACATGGAGATCGAGGTCCAGCTCGATTTTTTCGTTTTGCATGGGTTAAATTATTTTGACCATGTGAAATATATTATGGTGTAACTTTGCAAATTATAAAATGAGTAAGGTGAGAAGTATGTGAGAGTACACCTTATGTTTAATATGCTTGTGTTTTATTTGTTGATGCAGTGGATTCATAGTCACATTTTTTATGCTAAGATCATCGTTATGAATATGTTGTTGTTTTCCTTGTGCCAGTTGATGGGGACCCTGTAGATGTGCAGAGGATCATGTAGATGATTTTTAGTCTTCCCCTTTAGTTTTCCATCTTGCCACGATCATAGTGATGCATGTTAATGAGGAGAGTGTTTATATTTTATGTAATTTTGGAAGTTATTCCTAAGTGTAATTGTATTGGTTATTCCTAAGTGTAACTGTGAAAGGGTTTATTGATAAGTCGTGTCTTTTAGGTATTTTAGAGTATAAATATAGGTTATATCGAGTCATTTTGATTACTCATTGAACATAAGTACAAGAGAGTAGTATACACTTATCTAGGACGATAATCTTGGTTCGCGTCTGGGTCTCTTTGGTCTTGATTTCATGAAATAGCATTGTATGAAATTGTACATGTTGGAGGAATCTATATTGAAAAAATGTTGCATGGTTTTCTCCCCCTTGAGGGTTTCCCTGAGGATATATCTTATTTTTCTACGGATATCTATCTTTCATTTGTGATCCTTTTGCATATTAAATAATAATATATATATATATATATATACAATATCATCTCTTATGAAAACTCAACATAGTATCATAACATGACCATGCCTAACTCCCTCACAGGAGGGCCTGGGAAAATAAGAGAGACAGCTTGCATTTGGATTCGGTGGGATTGATATGAACAGTGAGAGAGATGGGAGCAATGAAGGAATCGGTGTCATGAGCAATGGCAACTATCATTGCAAAGTTGGATCCATGCTTGAAATTTGAAGCCATCGACTATAAATATGGACTCATAAATGAAAATCATGTCGTTGTATCTTCAAAGTACAATGGATACACCCTCATCGAAGAAATTCCTTGGGTGTAATAAATATGGAAAATGAAGTGCACATTATAATTATTCCCAAGACAGAAGATCTGGTAGCCTGTGCATTTGGTTAGTTCCAATAATTTCTTTGCTCTTATGGGATGTGTGGAAGGCGTGGAAGAAGAGGGATATTTGGATTCTAGGACATGCTCTTGTTATCGGCGCCTTTATTATCCAATTGCTCTCTTTTATTGATTATTCGCATACCAGCGTATATTTAGGCAGCAACTACAAAACAAAAGAGGTGGTGGCCATTTTGGTTAAAAATCAATTGGTGATTAATAGCGGAAGACTTATGATGTGTGTGGTCATCGATTATTTGTTTCCATGAATGGACCATTCAGGATCTACTATGGTGGGGAGAGATCTTACAACATTGGCATTGAGTATAATAATAAATATTGTCTCTAAGCTTCATTTCGTTTGGAATGTGAAGAAGCCAAATGAATTATCGAGTGCTCCTCCTCCTAACTTTAATATGGAGACCAAATGGTATAACATATAATTTTCTATGGTGTCCAAGATATCTACATAGAGAAATGTGATGAGGGAAACCAAGAGTTGTGCATTGTGGAAATCCTTGAACCTCAGGGCCCCGACGGTGCCCGTGATCGTATGCATGTCTACAACTTTCTTTAAAATATCATAGGTTTGGTTTCCTGTTGTGGAGTTGTCGAAATTGGTGGAGATATCATGGTACAAAAATACAACCTATATGGAAATTTGTGAGACATTTCCATTGTGTTGCCAAAATGGTGGAGCTTCGAAGTAGAAGGATCCACCAAAGTGTTGTATTTTAAGCAGTTTATTTGATATATAGTTTCAACGATAGAAATGGGTCTCAGTGCACAAAGTCTTTTCAGTGACCACGTCTCATATGTCTAAGGCAAGTATAATCGAGATAAGGAATCTACGTGATGATCTGATAAAAGATTAAGAATTAAAACATTGAATGACGATGTGAAAACTCATGGGATCGGATCGATTAGGTGATCACAGGCGGGACAAAATTGCATTTGCAATTTTCAATCTATTTAATTTTGGATGTGAGTGTGTGCACCATGTGGTGTTGGTAGCGATGAAGATGACCAATGGCATCGTTTAAAAATATCTAAGTAATGGAATTACCATGAGGAAGAGAAAGAAGATGGCATTGTTTCAAATCCTCCAATGTAGATGATGACATTGTGTATTGATAAAATGTCAGTGGGTTTATGAGCATGAGAATGTTGTGGGAGGAATTTGTATAATGTGAAATGAGAATCCTTTTGATGACAATATGGTGTGAATAAATATGCTAGAGAGGCTTATACAAGAATATATTGTCGTGACTATTTTACGATACCAACAATGATCTAATATGTGCAACGTAAGCCTGTAGGGGCCATCCCGCCTTCTTGTACATTGTGGGTGGCGTTAGCACTGCATCATTTTGGTATCAATTTGGTATGATAGCCTAAAAAACTTTTGAAGACCAAGGATAAAGAGGATATGTACAACTACCATATTAATACTTGGGGAGTCGAACCTTGTTCATGGTTGGCGTTTTCATCTGCTTGGAGCCAAGTCTTTGGCATAGTCAGCGTCAGTTATGATACAAATTGTTCGACGTTGTTAAGTATGTCATTATCACTTGAACCATTCGTGCATGTTTATGTCAAATGATATTCACAAGAAATGCATATGGAAAAGTGTAAGATTGGAATGATTACCTTGGGCAAAAGACAAGAGAATAACTATGGTTTCCATGTTTTGGATTACCTTCAATTTGTTATTGGAAGTAATGGCTAGGAAAGAGGTTATTGATTGAATGAAAATCCATTGTATAGCCAATTGGGAATACAAAGAGAATCCTCTCGGATGGAAAGAACCATGATTCGGGTGTCTGAGTTTATGAAGTCGCGTTTGGAAATATGCAAGGGAAAACAATGGAAAAGAGGCAATGTCATTATTGTGTAGAGAGGTGTCTGTCAAATTTGTTGTTGCAATTATAGAAGACGTAACGAACCAGTGATGCACATGGTGTTCTATTGTGAATAATATTTTCATTAATATGTTGTTTGGGCTATAGTTGAGCATGCCTGCTATTCATGATAGAATCATGGTTCATAGAGGAGGCAGCCAATCAGGAGGGTTTGCGTATGAATTTTTCCTCTATCATAGAGGAAGCATCCAATGAGGCAGACTAGACAGTAGGGTTTGTTTTAGTGATAGAGAGAGTTGTCCTCTGAGTTTGACAAGAAGGATCTTAGTCTCATACATTTCTATTTGGGATTAGAAGTATGACAGATGAGACCTTCCTTAGTCAGGGAAAATATGTTGTGGAGATCCTGAAGAGGTTTGGGGTGTTGCACCGTAAACTGATGGCTACACTGATGGCATCAAATATGAAGTTTATGGATTATACTACTTTATAGGTTGTGGATGCTACATTATACAGGAAGATGATAAGATCATTGATGTATTTGATGAATACATGACTAGATATATGTTTTTTTGTGAACACCCTAAGTCAGTACATGGTTGACTCCATATGTGTTCACCTGATTGCAGTAAAACATGTGATGGGGTAAATTAAGGGTACAGTGGATTATGGGCTCAAGTATGTTGCAGACAGTGAGATCAGTCTACTTGGATATTCAGATTTAGATTGGGTCAGTAGTGTTGCAAACCGGAAAAGTACATTGGGATGTTACTTCACTTTGGGACCCTGTATGATTTCAAGGATCAGTAAGAATCAATCATGTGTAGCACGCAATACAGCTAAGGAAGAGTATTTGGCAGCATGTGAAACAAGTCATGAAGCAGTGTGGCTTCGGAAATTGCTGACTAGATTATTTGATATTGCGATGGAGGAGACCTCTATCTTGTGCGACAACTAGAATTGTATAAAGTTGTCAGAGAACCTGGTGTTTCATGATAGGTCGAAGCATATCAAAATCAGGTATCACTATATCGGGGATATGGTGCATAAGGGAACAATGAGGCTCCAATATGTGGCTACCGATGAGCAAGTTGCAGAAGTGCTGACAAAGTCATTGTCAAGGACGAAGTTCGAGTACTTCAGGGACAAGCTCGACGTAGTCCCTCTTCATAGGGAGTGATGGTTTCAGATGTTATCACAGGGTAGTAGATGTCATGATTACATTTTGTAGCTATTGGAGAGATACCCACCGTCCCTGGATGCATGTTGAAGAGACGAGGTACATATATTATCGCAGGGTACTATATTTCATGCATAAGATATCCGAGTTTTTTGTAGGAAACTGGATAGTCTCATGATGACATGTTGTAGCTATTGGAGAGCTATCCACTGGCCATGGATGCATGTTGTGAAGTCACTATGGATTTCTTGTGATGTATAGATTTATGTGTCCAACAATCAATGGTCATGAGCTCGTGTGGATGGTAACAGTGTTAGAGTCTGTGTCAGATACAGTACCTTCCTCATTAAGAGGGAGTGTTGATATTTTATGTAATTTAGAAAGTTATTCCTAAGTGTAATTGTATAGGTTATTCCTAAGTGTAATTGTGAAAAGGTTTATTGATAAGTCATGTCTTTTAGGTCTTTTAGAGTATCAATATATATGAGGGTTTCCCTGAGGATACCATTGATAAGTATTGTGAAAGGGTTTATTGATAATTCATGTCATGTATATATCCTTAGGGAAAACTTCAAGGGGGGCTATTCTTGGTTCGTGGCTGGGTATCTTTGGTCTTGATTTCATGAAAGAGCATTGTATGACATTGTACATGTTGGAGGAATCCATACTGAGGAAAGTTTGTAGGGTTTTCTCCCCCTTGAGGGTTTCCCTGAGGATATATCTTGTTGTTCTGTGGATGTCTATCTTTCAGTTGTGATCCTTTTGCATATTAAATAATATATATATATATATATATAGATATCATCTCGTATGAAAACTCAACAGAGAGAAATGATTTTTCTAAAACAAAATGCTTATTCTAGCTTCCTATAGTTTCCTATAGGTTTTCCTATAGAAAAAATGTTCGTTGTATATTTTCCTATAGAAGCCTATAGATGATTGTGTGCTTATCCTAATTGGTGTTCTAATGATTTTGGAGGGTATATAAAGTGGCATGAAGTGGATGTGGGGTAACGATAGTGTAGAAGGGAAAGTGAAGTAAATGAAGATGGTCAGTTTTAAATGGGGATGGGCATGAATGATCATTTGACATGGATTGTAATGAATGTGAAAAAGTGGTTTATTTGGAAACCATCCCTTTTATGATTTCATTGAATTTCTTTGCAAGGCTATATCAGGTCTGAGACTATCCTCAACCTTGTAGTGTTGTATATTTCTGAAGAAGCCTATTGGTTATTTATCTATATGCTTGTTAAATAGAAAAAAATATATGTTGCATACCTTATATGTATTTCCTGTTTTTCTTGGATATATTTTGATGCTTGTACTTTGTCTTCCTTTCTATAGGTTCTTGAAGTCTTGGCTAGTCTTATGGTGGCCTTGGATACATGTAAAATTATTTTTTATTATTTTTTTCTTTTTTTCTCAAGGCAATGGTGTCATTTCTATTTTTCACCATTGCATTGCCTCATCATGCATGTATGGGTTTTCATGATGAGGTACATTATTTTTCTCAAATATAAGGTTACCTCCATGGAGGTTTTCAACCAAATATTTGTTCCAAATGCCTCATTGAGGTTTTCATATAGGTATTTTATTATTTTTTTTCTTTTTTATTTTTTCAGTTTTGGATAGATTGGGAGCATTTATGCTACCAATCACACTCAAATTTTGTGATTTTACTGTAAACTCTTCCTTTGTTAGGGGATTGTTGTACCTTTTTAGTCTAAATCAATTCACTAATAGTGGGATATTTTCTTCATCTATGATCCTAATTTGGACTGAGCCATTGTCGTAACTTTTTTCAATGATGTATGGTCCCAACCATCTTGTCATTAGATTTCCCTTGAAATATTTGAATCCAGAATCATATAAGAGTGTCCAATCTCCTTCTTTGACATTACCACGCTTAATGCTTTTATCATGCCAGATTTTTCTTTGCAGCTAGACTACCTCAATATGGAAGAGTTCTTGCATCCTATACGCATGTAAGACATTTAGTTGTTGCAACCTTTCTTGTTTTTCTAATGAGAGGTCCATATTAAGTTCAGATGTTGTCGTTAAAGTGGAAAATTCAAATTTAATGTGAACTATAGCCTTCTTTCCATAGACTAGCTCATAGGGGGTAAACTATGTTGTAGTCTTCCATGTGGTATTGTATTCCCATACTACCTCTACCAGTTTCATTTCCCAATATTTATTTTTCATACTGATTGTTTTGGTGAGGATGTTCGCCAACTCCCTATTAGTCACTTTTGTTTGTCCATTTTCCTATGGGTGATAAGGAGTTGACCTCCTATGGAAAATGTGATATTGTTGCATAATTTTTTCTATGACCCTGGAGGTGAATTGAGCCCCTTGATCTATGACTATTTCCCTAAGGAGTCCAAATCTTGATAATATGTTTTCCTATAGGAATTTAGCCACTTTTTTGTTTAGTAACTACCTTCATTGCTTTCACCTCAACCTATTTGGTCAAGTAATATGTGCATACCARGACATACTTTTTTTATCCTAAAGGGGGGTCAATAAGCCCCACAAAATCCAATCCCCACTTATCAAAACGTTCCAATGAGACTTGGGGTTGCAAGGAAATTTCATTTATCTTGGTGGGTTTTCCCATCCTTTGACACTCATCATAGTGAGAGTTATACCATTGAGCATAACTATGTAGGATAGGCCAATAGCAACCAACCTACAAGATCTTGTAGGGTGTCCTCGTTGTTTCATAGTGTCCTCCTCATGGTTCATCATGGCATGCATGGACGATCTCATGCACCTAATCTTCCCTTACACATCTCCTCGGGATCTAATCTATCCCAAGATTGAATAAATATTATGCAATCCAAGTATATGTTGCACTTTTTCTAACAATCTTGCATCTTTCCCTATATGAAAAATGTTGAGGAAACCTCCTTTTTTTCAAGTAGTTGTCTATGTCAGAAAACAGGGGGTTGTACTGAAATTGAAAAAGGTGCTCGTCTAGAAATTGATCATCTACCATGTCTTCATTTGTAGGATTTGTTAGCCTTGATAAAAAAAAATATGCAACAACATTTTGATTTCCTGGGTTATCAAGGATGGTTAGATCAAAGTATTGTAATAGAAAAAGTCATATAATTATTCTCCCATTAATATCATGTTTCTTCATTAAGTACTTAATGGCAGAATTATTTGTGTGGACAAAAGTTGTTGGATTACTGGGAGGGGAGGGGGGGTGAATTAGTAATGATCAATTATACCAATTATTAATCCTTTAAACTGCAAAGTATATTCTTTTACTTATTCAATGATGTTCATCTATTCATCATCAATATCTTATTGTATCATAAGCATTAACATTCATCGGTGCATAATAAAAAATAACAAACACATCCACACAATACACAATACACCAATATTTATGTGGAAACCCAATGCGGGACAAAACCATGGAATATTTTTCTTATATGTCAAGAATTACATTCAAGGAAGCACCAACTTCCAATTCTCCAGCTACAACTGGAAGGAGACTCTGACCCCCTAGTTTCTTAGGCTACAACGTCATGGAAGCTCCAACTCCCCAATTCTCTGGCTACAACCAGAAGGAATCTACAACCCCCTATGTTCTTCGGTTACAACCGAAAGGTGGCTACAACCACCTATCCTTGCCCCGTCCAACCACCCTTAAATATAAGTAGAATGATGGAACCACTATCACACTATCACTGTGAGATATACTACTGTAAACTTATACCAATCTATGTCACTGACCTATAATCAACATGTGCCATTGTCCTGTAACCAACCTATACCTGTGCCTTTCTTGTACCAACAAAACTAAATACACCAACATGTACCAATACTATCCTAAATATATCAGATCTGATAACATAGATCTCATACCCAAAATCACAAGAATATCATTCAAACCATGTGCCAACAATGCACATCAGTCATGTACATCAACACTATACAAAGATAACCAACAACATGTACCAAGCATGTATCAACGACAAACCAAAATATGCCTCAACAAGATGTATTAATATCACCATGTACTTCAAGTATGTTTCTCATCCATGTATTTAATCATATACCTCTACCATATACCAATAACATACACCAAGATAACCAACAAGATACTTCTAGCAATGCACCACACTCTCCATAAATCAAAAACCATAAATCCTCACATCAACCATGTGTCATAACCTCAATGTTATACAGCCTCTATCTGTACCAATAACTTCAGCAACATACCTCAACCAAAATCCCTCAAACATGAACCAATACTAAAATTTAGTAGATCTGCTTCAGATCAAATGTACAACAAGCCCTAAACTTCCAAGAGGGCATCCAACAAATTTACAAGGAAAACCCTCAACCAAATTCATAGATTCAACACTACACATATGAAAACCATACCTTTTTCTTCTTGTAGTGTTCTACTGCTGCAGTTTTGTTGCCGCGAATCTATTGTCGTGATTTTTCTGCCGCACTTTTTCTGACACGGTATTTCTGTCGCACGTTTCCTACCGCGATTTTTTTTCCGCACTTTTTCTGTCGCGATTTTTTTGCCGCACTTTTTTTCTGCAATTTTTCTGCCGCAAATTTGATCTATCAATAATACCTGCCAAATAACCTTTCACAAATGATATTCAATGTAATTCAATAAAGACTAATGGGAGTGCCTTTATCTCTTATTTATACGTCCATGTAGCTTACTCAAAGGGTTACCTTATAACCAACTTAACCCACTTTCCTTCTTTTAGGGCTAACCCACTTCTAACCACTTGTCCACTTAACTTAACCACTTGTCCACTTAACTTAACCACTTTCCACAAATAGTAAGTTCTCCACTCCTGGTTGCAACTAACTTTATTATTTAATTAATTTCTTTTGCAACCACTTTGACTTATCCATAAATAGTAAACTCACCACTTCTTGTTGCAACCAACTTTTCTATAATTAGTCAATTCATAACTTATTTTCCCTTAACTAACTTCTTGTTGCAACCACTTTATTATTTAACTTATTTCTTGGTCAACCACTTTGACTATTCAATCTTCTCATCGCAACTACTTTACCATAATTACCAAACTCACAACTTGTTGCAACTAATTTATTTTTAATTATTTTCTTAATGCAACAACTATACACATGATTAACTCCTAGTTACCATCAATTTGACTACTACACTTCTTCTAGGAGTTTCTAGAATAATTTACTTCTTTGACCTTCTAGGGGCTTCAAGATAACTCATGAGGTTTCTCCAACTTCTTATGGTCATAACTCTCTAACCGTGAGGAATTATGTGACGTTCCACATATCACCGTAAATGGCATGACATATATTATCCATCTAGAATAGTCGTACCTATAAATTCATTGATATTCATGCATTTATACCTCAAACAAACTCTAGTCCCTTACCCATGCCTTTGTGCTACCGGAATTCACTATCGGACTTCTCCAATGGTTGACATCAATCACTAAGGGTTGGAATGAATCTACAATATCACTCTCCAAGGGTTGACATCAATGACAACCAACAGTCCAGACCAATTTTCCATCAACCTAAGCCAATTGTCTGACAATCTCCCCCTTTGGCATTGATGGCAACACCAACATTGATGGAAACACTTATTCATGATAACATGCATGCTTATACTCATCATCAATGTTTATATCTCTCCCCCTTTGACATCAATTGAAAAGGTTATCTCCCTTTGGGGATGCTCCCCCTTACTGAACTCTCCTTGGGGTTGTTCCCCCTGTCTAAATGCCTTTGATCTTTCTCTGTGTTTCTAAGCCTCTAATTACTCTCTCTCCCTTCATATAAATAATATCTCCCCCTTTGAAAAAGGGTATCACTCTGATGCAACATTGAATTCATATTGCTCATTCTTCCCTTGTGACAATAGCTCCCACTGGAAACATGCCTCTATTCTCTCTCTCTAAGAATATAACTCTCTATCATGCATCTGGTAAATCTCTTCTCCTAGAATCATACCTCTATTCTTACCTCTTTGCCTGAAAACTTCTCTGAATGATATTTCTACCTATCTTTTTTGTTTTGTTTCTCTCTCTTGACTTATCTGCAAGATGTTGTGTAGAAAAAATATAATTCTTCATGTACCTACTTCCTTTTGGAGTTATTGTCCATTGGTGCTTCCTTGTGTAATAATCTAACATATATGAAAAGCATTCAAGAATAAGCATTCAAATATTCATGTATATTTTTAATCCATTAAGATAATGTTTCTTTGTCTTTGAACCACTCTCCAAACCAATCTATGAATCCATGCTCTCGTCTACTATCATATATCTGTCCAAAACTACTAAGTGTTCTTATGAATCCATCTTTGTCCATACTATCCAAGACTCTACTACACAATTGTCCATAATACTGACCCATCTTTCATTGTACTATCATTAAGTCTTCACTACTACAACTGATCAATCTATCATATTTTACTTATGCTAACTGATTACTCTGAATTTGTCTACTCAAACTCTACAAGTTGCTCGAAGGATGGTTCTCAGGTATGTCTTAGCTACCACATAGACTCCCCCTATCTAATATTCATATTATCTGGGATTCTCTAAGCCAGATGGCTTAGAACAATTCCTTCTCTGATGCGGAGTCATCATCATCTTCATCGGTAGATTCATTGTCTCTATCAAATTTGACTTCTTTCTTTTTGTGTGTGGATTCATCTTTCACTACAATACCTGAAAGTACAATCTCTTGAACATGTTCCTTATTTACCTGTGTTTATTTTCTTTCATTTATTTTCCAAACCTTTATGTATCTGACATCTTCCTTTTTCTTTGTAGATTTGTCTTCATCTTGTTTTATTGCTAATCTTACGATCTCTAGGACCTGGTCTTTGTTCACTTATTCTTCATGTTTTCTTATCCATAATTTATTATATCGGATATCAGTGTTCTTTTTCATGGAAGTATCGATCATGCTTCTACAATCATGAGCTAGGTGTCCATATTTATGACATTTGTAACATTCAATGTTATGTGGGGCCACATAAGAATTTTTTGCTTGAACATTCCTTTTATAATCCCTGCAATCTGCAACCATATGTCCAAATTTAGTACAATAAAAACAATGACCATAAAATAAATTTGCATACCTGGGAGTGAATGATTTTCTTTGTGGTGTAGTCCTTCTGAATTTTTCCCTTGACTGATCATGATCATTATTGAAGCTTCTTTGTGGCTTGAACATGGATGGTCTTATTGAAGATGTCTATTTATTAGTTTTCTTAGATTCTAGTTGACCATGATTCCTTCCTTTGAGTACTTATGCATAACTCTTTCTCTTTTCTTCATTCTTCTTTTTTAGCAACCTAGAGTGCTTCTCTTCATTCTCTACAACTGATGTGGATGTTTCTTCTCTTCAATGTTTTTTCTAAGCTTGACGATTTTACTTCTCGATGTGACAACTTATTCTTCAAGCTTCTCAACCTCTTCTTATTTCTTCATTATCTGAAAATTCGTGACTTCTTTTTTTCTCTTTGCTTCTTCAAGCTGGATTTTTAATGTGATTATTTCTTCTTCAAGTCCTCTCTCTTCTTGACCAAACTCTGCCTCACGCTGATTTAAATCGTTAGTTATTTCCATAAGATGATCTGTCAATATCTTCTCTCTCATTTTTTCTTCATCCTTCTTTGATGCTATGTTGGCTTCCAAATACTTCTTTTGATCTTCAATATTTTCTTCGATCTTTTTGGCTTCTTCTAGATGACTTCTTAAGTTCTCAATGACTTGTTGAGATTCTTCAAAAATGTGAACACTTTCTTTTTGTTTCATCAATTCTTTCTTGAGTGACTTGTTTTCTTCTCTTTATTTTCTTATTTCATCTAAAGCACTGATCAGTTCTGCTTCATAATTGTCTTTGATTTCAATTATTTTTTCTATCTCATTTCCTTCATGGAATTCCATTTCAAGATGTTCGTGTTTTTCACAATTAAAGCAAAACAACATACTTTTGTTGATTATGTACTCTTCATCTTCTGAATCTATTTGACATGATGAATATATTTATTCTTTATCTGTACCTGCATCTTATTTGACATTCTCGGACTCTATGATTGGTGAAGAATAGATATTATGTAACTTATCCCAAATTTATTTAGTTGATGAACATTTACCCACTTTGTCCTTTATTGAATCATATAGTCCTTCCAAAATGAAAGCCATTGCAATTTTGTTATTTCATTTCAGTTCCTTCTTTGTTGTAGTCTTTTTCCTTTTTGAATTATCATATCATGTAACAACTGATTTCCAAATATAATACCCATGTTCCTTTAAAAATACTTTTGTCCTTCCGCTCCATATCTCATACTTTAAACCATTCTGACCATTAAACAGTGGTACTCCATTCTCATAATAATCCATGATCTCCTTCCAATGGTTAAACTGTTTCTTGAAGGAACCTGCTCTGATACCAATTGTTGGATAACTGAGAGGGGGGGTGAATCAGTAATGAGAAATTATACCAATTATTAATCCTTTAAACCACAAAGTATATTCTTTTACTTATTCAACCATGTTCATCTATTCATCATCAATATCTCACTATATCATAAGCATTAACATTCATCGGTGCATAATAAACAATAATAAACACATCCACACAATGCACAGTACACCAATATTTACGTGGAAATACAATGCGGGAAAAAACCACAAAATTATTTTCTTATATGTCAAGAATTACATTCAAGGAAGCACCAACTTCCAATTCTCTAGCTACAACTGGAAGGAGGCTCCGACCCCCTAGCTTCTCAGGCTACAACCTCAGGGAAGCTCCAACTCTCCAATTCTCTGGATACAACCAGAAGGAGGCTACAACCCCCTATGTCCTCCGGCTACAATCAGAAGGTGGCTAAAACCACCTATCATTGCCCCGTCCAACCACCCTAAAATATAAGTAGAATGATGGAACCATTGTTACACTATCACTGTGAGATATACTATTGTAAACATGTACCAATATGTGCCACTTACCTATAATCAACATGTAACATTGTCATGTAACCAACATGTCCATGTGCCTTTCCTGTACCAACAAAACTAAATACACCAACAACATGTACCAATACTCTCCTCAATATATCACATCTTATAGCATAGATCTCATACCCAAAATCACAAGAATACCATTCAAACCATGTGCCAACAATGCACATCAACCATGTGCATCAACATTATACAAAGATAACCAACAGCATGTACCAATCATGTATCAACAACAAACCAAACTATGCCTCAACAAGATGTATCAATATCACCATGTACTTCATGTATGTTTCTCATCCATGTACTAAATCATATACCTCTACCATATACCAATAACATACACCAAGATAACCAACAAGATATCTCTAGCAATGCACCACACTCTCCATAAATCAAATACCATAAATCCTGACATCAACCATGTGCCACAACCTCAATGTTATACAGCCTCTATCTGTACCAATAAATTCAACAACATACCTCAACCAAAATCCATCAAACATGAACCAATACTAAACTTCAGTAGATCTTCCTCAGATCAACTCTACAACAAGCCCTAAACTTCTAAGAGGGAATCCAACAGATTTACAAGGAAAACACTCAATCAGATTCATAGATTCAACACTACACATATAAAAACCATACATTTTTCTTCTTGTAGTGTTCTGCTGCCACAGTTTTTTTGTCGCAATTTTTCTGGTGCAACTATTCTGCCACACTTTTTCTGCCGCAATTTTCTTGCCACGATTTTTCTGCCGCACTTTTCCTACCGCGATTTTTCTGCAGCGATTTTTCTGCCGCACTTTTTCTACCACACTTTTCCTGTCACGATTTTTCTGCTGCACTTTTACTGCCGCAAATTTGATCTATCAATAATACCTGCCAAATAACCTTTCACAAATGATATTCACTGAAGTTCAATAGAGACTAATGGGATAGACTTTCTCTCTTATTTATACTTGCATGTATCTTCCTCAAGGGGTTACCTTCTAACCAACTTAACCCACTTTCCTTCTTTTAGGGCTAACCCACTTCTAAGAACTTTCCCACTTCACTTAACCACTTTCCACAAATAGTAAGTTATCCACTCCTAGTTGCAACTAACTTTATTATTTAATTAATTTCTTTTGGAATTACTTTGGTTTATCCATAAATAGTAAACTCGCCACTGCTTGTTGCAACCAACTTTTCTATAATTAGTCAATTCATAACTTATTTTCCCTTAACTAACTTCTTTTTGCAGTCACTATATTATTTAATTTATTTCTTGATCAACCACTTTGACTATTCAATCTTCTCATCATAACTACTTTACCATAATTACCAAACTCACAACTTCTTGTTGCAACTAATTTATTTTTAATTATTTTCTTAATGCAACAACTATACCCATGATTAAATCCTAGCTACCATCAATTTGACTAGTATACTTCTTCTAGAAGCTTCTAGAATAATTGACTTCTTTGACCTTCTAGGGGCTTCTAGATAACTCATGAGGATTCTCCAACTTCATATGGACATAACTCTCTAACCGTGAGGAGTTATGTGACGTTCCACATATCATCGAAAATGGAATGACATATATTATCCATCTAGAATAGTATTACCTATAAATTCATTAATCTTCATGCCTTTATACCTCAAACAAACTTGGGTCCCTTACCCATGTGTTTGTGCTACCGGAATTCGTTATCGAACTTCTCCAAGGGTTGACATCAATCACTAAGGGTTGACATAAATCTACAATATCACTCTCCAATGGTTGACATCAATCACTAAGGGTTGAAATCAATAAACAATATCACTCTCCAAGGGTTGGCATCAATGACAACCAACAGTCCAGACCAATCATCCATCAACCTAAGCCAATCGTCTAGCAAAAACTTGATATCCAATGACATGATGCATAAATTTGTTGAGAGAATAAACCACTACAAAAATTATTTTCAGTAACTGTGTAGTTCAAATTTTCACTAGATAAGTTTTTGATAACAAAATAAATTGCATAAGGCTTCTTATCTTCATTTTGACCCAAAATTGCCCCTATTTTGAAGCATCAGTATGGATATGAAAGGGAATATTCCATTTGGTACCTTGAAGAAAAGGGGTTGTGATAAGTTTTTCCTTGATACTTTCAAATTCCTTTTGACATTATGTTTTCCAACACAATCCTATGACTTTAGATAGTAAGGAAAACATAGGGTGGGCTAGCTTGCTAAAATCCTTGATGAACCTCATGTAATAACCTGCATGTCCAAGGAAGCTTCTGACACATTTTTTTTTAGAGGGTGTTGATAGTCAAATATGACCATGTTCAACATTCAGAAATTCAACCGGTGGGTCACACTCAGATGCAAGAGAGGAAACTATGGTTTGCTTGGAAGCTTCAGAAGAAACCTGAGGTGCTTCACTGAAAACACATGACTCTGGACTATGGCTAAATTGTGTATCTTGACTGTGAGTAACCCTCGCGATGTTTAACTGAGGAGTAGAAACTTGAGGGTAAGGCAAGATGGTATCTTCTAAAGGATTTGTGGTTTCAACTTCAGAAAAGTGAGACTGTAAATATGCCTCAGAATTCTCCTGAAAATGATTTCTTTTCACAAACTTTTCCCAAGAATCACCATTATGTTCTAACTAAAATTCAATCATAATTTTCACTAAACCGTGATGAAGGACATTTCTTTATGAAATGAGATTCTTTCTCTGATAAAAATGTGCCATCTTAGACAGGATTTTAAGCAAGAAAACCAGCATGTTCAATTCATAATCCATGAAGACCATTAAAAGCCGAAAGTGATAAATAAAGAAAAGGTTATATATGCCCTCACAAGTGATAAAACCCTTAATAACCCTTAACAGAAAATGTCATTTTTCCTTAATTGAATATATGGGCATATCTTTGTAATCGTACTTGCATTCGGGAGAAACCAGGATTTCAAACCAAGGAATCCCCTTCACCCTTTTGGTCTTAGACCAACATTCCCCTTTTAATGGAAATTTAGTCACTCTGGCTTTTAATTCTTCATCTATTTGTAACTCCATATCCCCGATTTTAGCATGTTCACCATTGAAAGTTCATGCAAAAGATTTGGTAACCTGCACATTGTAGCCATTAAACATGCGCAGAAATTCTAACCAACCAATTCTCTCAAAAGTCAGAAAATACTCTTCCTGAGCTTCAATAAGCTCGACATCAGGTTCAACTCTGGAAATCATTCCCATTTTAACATTTTACCACACTATATTTTGAAAAACCCTCATAAAAACCTAACAGACTCTCGCTTACAGGTAAATGAAAACATAGCTTCAACACTTGACTAAAAATCTTATTCTGAGGAAGAAGCACCGTAAACAAGACTTGACCTGAGGTAATAATTCACGAATACGGTGATACGGATCAAAACTATACGTGGATGTGAATTAGTGAACTTTGAGAAAGGAGGATTGTTCATATGTAGTTTGAAAGGACCCCGATTTAGTTTTCCATTAAATTGATTTTAACTTGTGATGACCAGATCAGGCTTAACGTACCACAACAAAATATTAAACATATGTTATAGATCATGGGTATCATGGTAATACGCAGTTATGACAGTCTAAGTAGGTTTTCTTCGATTATGATCAATCATTGTTGGAACATTGGTTTATTACTCAAGTGAAATATGTTAATTAAAACCAACAATATATCAGAAATTGTAGCTTGTCAAATATTGTAGCTCAATGGAATGTTATTCAAGGTGTGTAAATAAGGAAAAATCATAAAGAATATGTGAATTAGAAACCTTTGAAAGGCAAAATATTTAATCAAAACCTTTATGAAATGAGAAACATCCTAGCAAGAAAATGTCATTAATGATTGAATGAAAGTTCAAAGAATTTGGGAGTATTGACAAAACTATCAAAATTGAAAAATAAAAACTTTTCAATTTTTCAAAATTGAAAGGGTACCAAATTTCTTTATAATACAGAGTTTGGGAGGTTGTTTTTCTCTACAACAAATGGTGACACACTGTTGAAACCAATTATCTATGTATATAAGATAAACAAAATTATATCAGATCATAAGAAATAAGAAAAATTATGAAATGTAGATAAATTATATTTATGACTAGTTTGTAAAAGATAAGAAGGTAAAACAGTACTAGTACTCTTTAACTTTATCTCATTGGAGGGGACAAGGGGTGTTTATTAATCTTATGGCTGGGAAAGGAAATTTCTGATTTGACTAATAAGTAAAGTCTATCGATCATGTCAGAATTGAAAAGTTTAACTCATTGTACCTGATATTGCTTCGTTGTCAGCAGGCCTGTTCAGTACCCCGATGAAGTTACCTTAATATCATATAAGCTTTTACTCGCTGCCAGCAGGCCTTTTCAGTACCCCGGCGGGTTAGCATATACTTCCCACGTCCTGATTTTATTTATTTAAACTTTCAATTTTTATCTTTAGTTAATGACTTAGTGATTGCATTTGAGAAATGACGAGAATAGAGGAGGGGTGATATAGAGAGTTATTTATTTATTTCTGAACATGGAATGAGAAATAAAATATTTGTCTTATGATATGTTATTTCCAAATCAATTATTTTATTTTAAGGGAAAAAATATTACCCCAAAGAGAATTTTTTTTTTTTTTTAACAGAGACTGGAAAATATATATTAATCGGTGTGGATAAATCCACTGAGGTTACAAAAAAGAGCATCCATTAAGGGTTGTGTTTGAATTCTTCATTGTAAGGACTATTACAAAAATTGGGATGTTCAGGTATCCCTTTTGCTTACAAAAGGTGCTGAGTGGAGAAGTTCCTACATAAACTCTGTAGTAGGAGCTGCTAGATACACGAACTAGCAATACATAGAGTTGTTTGAGATTAAGGGCGACTAGCTTAGGCATTCTTGTCCTCGTTGGAGTGTTTCTCGTATATCCTGAACTCAGGGAGGCGCTCATTCAGATCTGGCATCTGATTAATCGAATTGGACTGAGCATTGCTCAATCATCCATGCTGAGCTTCCGTATTGCTTGTTGGAGGTTGTGTGTCGTCAAGTTGATCCACCTTGAGCTAAAGAGTGTCTATCTACACCTGATTGGCAACTATTTGACTTCTTTGTGCCTCGCTTTCATCCTGCAGCTTACTGATTAGAAATCGATGATGGGAAAGAGTTTCCATCTCAAATTCCCTATTGGAACTCAATGCTTCCAATTGTTCTCGAAGGATGCTGCAACCTCTGCATTCAGGTTCCCAATTGTCTTCTGGACAGGAGTTCGAGTCTTCCTGCATGGTATTCTCCTGTTGCATTTCGTTGTCACTATAGGAGATACCGGATTTGGCCAGATCTTGTGGGTTCTTCATGAGGCCCAGGTGTATAAGCTGACTCAGGGAGGGACGACTGATAGGTTTCCCAGCAGGGAGCGAAGTGAGGGGAAAGGGTAGTGTAAGAAGAACAAACCAAGCACTGGAAATAAGAATTTTATAACACCCGGCGGCACAAGAGACTCGCTGAAGAAGACGGGAAAGATTGTAGGGTGGTGAGGAATGACTGAAGGGTGGCGAGGGGACTGAAATAGGAGCTAGGGCGATCTAGAGAGGCAAATGAATGGAAAGGATTTCCCATGAGGGCCAAACACAGTGAAAGGATGGCTGCGAGTTTGCAGAGGAGGAAGGTGATGAATGAGCTTGCGAGTATGTGGGAAGAGTCATGTGCAAAGTATTGACTGACGCCATGGAGGGATGGCTAGTTGAATCAGTGAGGGGGTTGAAAGTCATGATCATTAAAACCACACAGGCCAGCCGGATACATCATTTTTTCCGTGCAAGAAGAAGATTTCACAGTGCTTGGAGGTGAGATCAGCTTGTACACTCAAGGCAGATGAATCTTGTAAGGTACAGGCCATATGGTGCGATGGAAGGTTGTCACATGGACGACTGAAAGCGTCCACCCATCCATATCGTGGCGTTCCTTGAAAATTGGACCCCGTATAATATGGGTGTGAACCTTCCCTTTTCGCCATACTTGGGTGAAGTTGGCGTTAGTTCTAACCATGTGGTCGTGGGGGAAGCTTAAACCCCATGAGGAGGGACTCCTTTGTCTTGCCAAAAAATTCTCTTGGATGCTCATTAATATAAGTTGGTTGGGGTTGAAACTCCTCGATGCTGAGAGTGTCGAGGGGTGTCTCGATGGCTGCATTGGCCAACTTGTCTTCTTCATTGTTGTTACCACGGAGGATGTGAAAAAAGGAGAGCTTGATTCCTTTGGAGGCCAACCTGGTTCTGTCCAAGATTTGTTTTAAGTTGGGATATTTGGGGTCTGATCCCTTGACCATTAGTATTATTATGGTGAGGGAGTCTCCGAGGACCGCAAGCTTTCTTATTCCCTTGGAATGAGCCAGTTGAACTCATTTTAAAAGAGCGTACGCCTCATCTTTGTCGTTGGTGCCCATTCCTAGATTACAGTGGTAACGAGTCGTTGTTTTCCCCCCGAGATCATAGAGAATCCCCCCAGCACCTTACTCCCCTGCCCCAAAGAGACTTTGCTAAAGAGTATTTTCCTTGTTTTTACTTCTTTATGAAGATAAACTAGACATAATATTTATCCTTTGAATTTAAAGAATTTTTCTCATTTCAAACAATCTAAATTAGTCTCTCTATGTACTAAAAAGGATTTCAAAGACAACTTATTAACATATGTATCCAGTTGTTATATCAGATCAAAAACAAAAATGATAATCAAAAATAGAATGAAAGAAAGAAAATGGAAAAAATCAAAAATATACATTCAAAATGAAAACAAAAAAAAATATTTACAGCTATTTACAAGGATTGATGTGTCTTTTAGGAAAAATATTTATTGAGGATTAACCCATTCATAGGAAAAGACTCTTCTATGCCTTCAAGTGTTTTTAAAATAAAAGTAGATGGACCAATTTTCTAAGCAACCTTAAAAGGACCTAACCACAACTTTTGAAATTTCAAATGTTTACCTTTTTCTTCATGGGCTTTGTCCCATTTCAAGACTAGGTAACCAACTTCAAAATATTTGTTACTGAAAAATCTATTATCAAACCACTTATTAATTATCATTTGATGATTAGCAAAAGTATTCTTAGATTTATCCCTCACTTCCTCTAGTTTGAAGATCTAATTTGTACGATATTGAAGACTAGAGCAAGGTTGTTCATCAATGGATTGTACTAAAGCTAGGAATGATATAGAAATATTTGGTGGAAGAATAGCTTCATTTACATAAACTAAAAAGTAAGGGGAAGTACCCAATGATGCTTTATAAGTAAGTCGATCTTCCCACAATGCATATATTAAGGCCTTGTGCCAATTTTTGTTATTATCACTGATAGTTTTCTTGATAATTTTTAAAAGATTTTTTTTTGTTGATTCAGCTAAACCATTACCCTGAGGATAATAATTAGCATAATGTTTTATTTTACTATCTTTCTGAAGTGAAAATTATCTAAGAAACGGAGTAGAAGAATAAGATGCATTATCAAAAACTAATGTGCTGGGGAGACCAAATCTTGTAATAATAAACTGATCTAAGAATGAGATTACCTGATCAGTTGTAATTGATTCCAAGGGAATGGTCTCCACCCATTTTGTAAAATAATCGATGGCGGTATGAATATACCTATGTTGCTTGGAGGATTTAGGAGAAATTTCACCAATGATGTCGAGTCCCCATTGTTCAAATGGGTGTTCAACAATGACGGGTTGCAAAGGTAATGTTGATTTATTTTCTCATCCAGCTAAAGTTGACAGATTTTACATTTTTGAACATATGCAGGAGAATATTTAAATAAAGTCCACCAATAATAACCTACACATAAAATTTTGTGTGTGGTTGTGTCACCTCCAAAATGACCACTTGCAGGTCCGTCATGCAAGTCAAATAAAAATTTATCAACTTCTTGTTTTTCTAAACATCTAAGTAACATTGAATCATAATTCTTTCTGAAAAGAACATTATTGATAAGTTGATATTGTGTGGATTTTATTCTTAGAGCGCGTTTCTTTTTAAAATCTAAATGAGAAGGTGTAGTTCCATGAGTTAGATAATAAACTAAATTTTAATATTGTGAACCAGGAATATCAGGAGTAACACATACATGTTGTATATCTTCAGTGACCTTTACTTTATCTGCATTTTCAGATATAGTATCGTTGGTTTTAGTTAATAACTTGCATAAACCTTGACCTTGTACAATTTTTGTAGGTTTTATCTCTAAATCATATTCTTGTAATAATGTTACCCAATTTTCTCTCTTATCCCCTAAATCTTTCTGAATGAGAAAATTTTTTATTAAGGGATGTGAAACCATTACCTTGGTATGAGATTTGATAAGGAAAGGTTTGAAATGCTTGATGGATTTGAAAACTACATAAGCTTGTTTTTCAACATCGGTATAATTTAATTCTTCTCCTTGTAATGTTGAACTTTCGAAAGCAATAGGTACTTCTATGTTTTGATCATTTTTTTGTGATAACATAGATGCGTAAGATTTTTCAGAAGAAAATGTATAAAGAACGAAGTATTTATCATAATTAGGAGAGAATGAAGAAGGCGCTTGAATGATCGCTTGTTTTATAGAATTGAAATCCTCTTTTTTTTATTATATTCCACTTGAATAACGTGTCTTTTCTTATCATATGTTGCAATGGTAAGACTGTTTCTATGAAATTAAGGATAAAACACTTCACAAAATTAATTTGTCCAAGGAAAGATTGCATAATTTTTTTACTATGAGGCAAAGAAATTTCAGAAATACTTTTAACTCTAAAAGGATCAATTGAAATTCCTTCTTTAGAAACTATAAATCTGAAAAGTTTACCTTCTTGAAGAGCAAAAAATGATTTCTTAGGATTTAAAGAAATTCCATACTTTCGACATCGTTCAAAAACTTGTTTAAGATGAGAAATATGATTTGAACTATTCTTAGAATAAATTGTTATGTCATCTAGATAAACAACAACGGATTTATTGATTAAACCACGGAAAGCAACATCCATAGCTCGTTGAAAAGTTGCACATGCGTTGACTAAACCAAAAGGCACCTTTTGATAAGCGTAAATTCCCCATTTAGTTCTAAAAGTAGTTTTGAGTTTATCATTAGGATGAACTAATACTTGATTATATCCAGAAAATCCGTCTAAAAACGATATCATTTCAGAACTTGAGACTGATTGAACAATTTTTCCGTCTAAAAACGATATCATTTCAGAACTTGAGACTGATTGAACAATTTTCTCCATAGGAGGTAATGGAAAATTATATTTTTCAGAAGCTCTATTTAGGTTTCTAAAATCAATACAAATTCGAATGTCTCCATTCTTTTTCCTTACGAGAAAAATATTTGATACCCACTTGGAATGTCTCACTGGAAAAATGATCTTTGCTTTAAGCAATTTATTAAGTTCTTTTTTAATTTGGGTTTCAAGATTAGGATGAATTTTCCTTAACTTTTGTTGAACTAGTTTTTCCTCTGAAAGCATAGGAATGGTGTGTTGAATTACAGATATATCAAAAAAAATTAGGTCATCATATGACCAGGCATAAACATCCTTGTATTTCTTAAGAAGCTTTATGAAATTTGTTATTTCAAAAGGAGAACAATTCAATCCAAGATTGACATTTTGAGGATTTTGTTTTGTTCCTAGATTAATAAGTTCCACACTCATGGTAGAACTGTGTGTTTTACAATTTGTGGGTTTTTTAAATATGTCTTTTAAATCATAAAGATCTTCTAATTTTACAACAGATTTAGGAACAATATTTTCATATTTAATTTTATCCTCAGGAGAAGATTTGTTTAACTCAAGATCGTGTGATTCTTCATCAATGATAACATTTTCTTGTGAAGAGAGAAAATTGATTATATCATCATAGTCGTTAAAGACTCACCAATTTGTTATGTTATCGGGAACAGAAGGTCGAAAAATGAACTCAACAGAGAATCTATCTTGAGAAAATCTTCTGGGGGGATAAGTCTAGAAGCTATGTTTGACAATAGATCTGCACTAGAATTTTGCATTCTAGATATAGAAACAATATTAAATGCATAAAATTTGTTATTGAGATCTTGAGTCAATTGTTGATAATGTTTCAAATAACTAGAAATACAATGAATTTGATTTTTTACCTGTTTAACGAAAATTTTTGAATTGTAGAAAACCAAGATGTCCTGCACATTCATGTTGATTGCCTTATTTAGACCCTGAATTAACGCTTCATATTATGCGGTGTTATTAGTACATTGGAATTCCAATATGTAGGTTAACATAGTTTTTACACCATCGGGACTGATTAAAATGCAACCTACACCAGCTCCATCATTAGATTTAGATCCATCAAAATAAAGTTTCAAAAATGGATAATTTATAGAATTGTCTACATAATTATCTACAAAATTAATACAACGAGAAAAATCTATCTAAGAGAAATTTGTAATCTCTGAGGTTTGATCTGTAGGTTGGAAAGGAGAAATTTGCGCATTAAAATTTCCAAAATAAGAATCAATAGAGTAATTCCCAACAATGTTATTAGCAAATCCACAGGTTCATTTTCTCCATCTAAATCTGTCACATTATGTTTCATATGTTTTTCCCTATTGACATGAATCTGATTAGGTTTCTCATTATATGGTAGCCAAAGGTGAGACCAATGAGTTGAGAAATATCCATGAAGTTTTTCAAACCAATCTTGACTTAAAATTAATCCATAAGCATATGGAATATCAGCAATGATAATATCTATTATTTGAAAAACTTTAGAATTAGATGATAATATTATTAATGCATCCTTCAATTCTCCCAAAACTTTTACCCATGTTCTATCTAATTAAACAATTTGAATAGATGATTTATGTGGTTGTGCATTGATTTGAAGACAAACTGAATAAGGCATTATATTCGAAGATGCACCTGAATCAGCCAAACAATTATACACATTTTTATTAAAAAATTTGAAAGTGATGAGAAACAGAGGAGTATGTGACCTTGATCTATCACCTATAAGAATTGAACCAATATCTACTTCAGAAGATAAAGTTTGAATTGTTGAAACTATGTCTTTATTTTTTGTCATAGTAGATGATGAACTTGTCTTATCAGAAACTCCTAAAGCCCTTAATAAACTATTATTTCAAGATTTTAGTTTACTTAGTTCATAAAGGGAAATATTTGCTCTGGTCTTTTTCATATATTCTATAATATGATAATCAATTTTTTTAGCAACAACAAGACTTTTTGATGTTGACTTGTTTTCTACAGGTTGTGTATTTGAAGTATTTTCTAGTGGATCAGTCTTAGAAGTTGAAGATGTATTTTTACTTCGGGTTTGAGCAGCAAGATATTCTTATGTATCATCTTCATCAAAAATTCCATTAATATCCCAAAATAAATTAGTATCTTTAACTTCTTCATTATCCTCTCCTTCTTCCTCATCAGCATTAACTCCTTCTGAAGTTTGGCCACTAGGTGGAATCTGTGGATTTGTTTTTTAAATGGCTTGAATGGTTTACTTGAAACTTCATCTAGTTTTACTTCTACATCAACTATCTCATTTGCTAATGTTTTCATGACTTTCTGTAAATTTTCCATATCAAAAACATCTTTATCTTTCCTTTCTTCTTTGATAATTGCTTTCTTGGTCGTTGTAGAAGATCTTGAATCTTCACTTGGAGATTTACTTGCAATACTAGATATTTCATTTTCTACATCTAAAGCTTCCTGAATTGTTTTAATCAAAGTTATTTTACTTGCATGTTTAACAAACATAGCAATGGAAACCGGTAAAGCAAAGGAATAAAAGTCAATCTGAATGTCTAAACCAGGTTTGGATGTTTCAGGCATTTTATTGAGAAGTTTAAGAAATCGTTGATTTTCTCTTTAGGACCCATTATAATTTTGGATAATTCTACTAATAAAATAGATGAAGACTTATCATCCCCAAAATTCTTAATGAATAAAGCCTCAAAAGCATCCCAATTAGTAATGGAATTAGCTTATAATGAGAAATACCAAGTAGAAGCTTCTACTTCAAAAGTATATGGGAAAAGTCTACATACAACGTCTTCATGCTCAACATATCTTAGATTAACAGCTAACATAAATTTGTTGATATGATCATCAGGATTTTCTTTTGATTCTAGATTAAATTTTGGTAACCATTTATCTAGATTTTTAAGTAAATCATGTTCATTTCTAGGAACATTGACTGCTCCCAAAGTTCTCCAAGGCATTCTCGGTACTCCAGCCATAGTATTTGGTTGACGAGGATATGATCGAGGAGGATATGGAATAGGAGACGTATGTAAAGGAGGAGTTGAGGGAGGATTGTTTTCAACAATTTTAATTATGGTTTTTTTTATCTGGACAGGAACTTGGAAATGAATAGGTTCGATACCTAACCTTTTTCTTTGCTCTCTTGTAAGAACACCTAATTCTTGAATAATAGAATTTATAGAATCAGAATCTCCTTGAGAATTTTCTCCTTGATTTTTAAGATCTTATATTCGTTGTTTTATTTGTTGAAATTATGGAGAACTAAGAAAACTAGAAAAAAGATCACTTACAATTCTTCGAATTGGAGATTCTAACTGAGTAGCAACAAAAGATATTGTGGGAGAAGTTGATCTACTTGAATGGTCTTTGGTTTTATTGGTTTATTCATCCATTTATTATCGGATGCCCTCCTTCTAGCACCAAAATGTTGATAGTCAAATATGACCATCTTCAACATTTAGGAATTCGCCCAGTCAGGATCCCAATTAGACCCTTATCCATTGTAAATGGAGATTCTGAGTGGTTTAGGTCTAGTTACATATAACTATCCTAATATATAAAACTAAATCTAAAATATATACACCTTCTAATTGATTGTAGAGATTTTATCTTTTATTGAATAACCAACTGAAATATAAATATATACAGATTTAAAACTATCTACAAGAAAGAGACTAATTCTAATTATCATAAAATTTACCCCTATGAAAGAGGATTTTTTTGTCTCTTTAAGAATAAGAAGTATATTTAATGAAAGTAAAAAAATGAACTAAAACAAATGAAAATGAAAAAAAAAACTATAATGCTCGGGCCCAAATTCAGATAGTATATGAATTTAAGTAAGGTAAACAAAGTTCTAAAGATATAGATCTTCAAAACACATGTCTGAAAATATACATTGAAAATGAATTAATAAGCATGTTTAAATAATTAGCACGAACTCATAATCCCAACAGTAATTCATATACAGAATAACCACTGAAATAATGTGTCAAATAAAAAATGAAATTAATCTAATTTATTAGCAGTAATCAATTAAATCAATTTGTAATGCCATCAATGCAAACTTCAGACAAGACTTTGATTTCAAAAAAAAATGAACACTCGGATACCAGTAATAGTACCAAATACTGATTGCTTGTATTAATATTCAAAGTCACAAAAAGATTCAGTATAATGTATCAAAACATAGACTTGTACAACAGTGTATAAGTTTTACCTTTCTTTCAAAAACTGAACCCCCTTAATTGTCTTTCCTTCACTATTTTATATTGAAGGAATTCAAAAATGGAAATTAACTTCCATAACCATAAATAGTTATCCATTTAGAATGGGAAAATAACAAAATCATTTAATTCCCCAAACTAACTTAACTAAGTGCATCAAATAAAAAACTAGTAACTGTTCAATTTTAGAATTATGCCTAGAAACTAATTTTCCCATTTCTCGTATTTTCCAAGTCACTCCTTTTACACCTATAAAAAAAAACAAAAAGATAGGAATTAATAAAACATAAAAACAAAAATTAGAGTTGCTACAAAATTTGAAATTTTGTAGCTACTCTTTTATTAATTAAAATTAACGAAAACAAAAACTAAACTAAAAAAAACACTAAACTCATACCAATAACTAAAACATTTCTATCACTAAGGGTTACTCAAAACAGTCTTGAATTCTGAATTAACGAAAATATTAACTCCTAGTGAGTTAATGTTAATTTCTTCTTTCTTTTTATCTTGGTTAAAACCCGGAACCTGTCTCCTCTGGCTATCGATCAAAGATTTATTTTCTGACCTAAGAAGTTGATTTTCTATTTCCAAATCAATTATGTTTGCATGTAGCACTGGAATCATTTAATAGTATTTGTCCTTCCAGAAGGAAACTTCTAGATTGGAATCAATTTTAGTTTTCTCCTCTTTTTCTTCAACGACCTTTTCAATAGATTCCCGTGGAGAATATTGTTGTGGGGAGGATACTTCCTGATTTGTAACCAACTCTTCATCCTCAACTTGGACAGGAGAACTAGCTTTAGAAAATTTTCTAGACTTATTTCTAAGCATTCTGGATATTTTTCTTCCTTTCCTCTTGTTCATAAAATCAACTAAACTAATGGAATCATCATTCTTTTTATTAACAGGTGGCTCACACTCAGATGCAAGAGAGGAAACTCAGGTTTGCTTGGAAGCTTTGGAAGAAAACTGAGGTGCTTCACTGAAAACACATGACTCTGGACTAAGGCTAAATTTTATAGCTTCACTATGAGTAACCCTCACGGTGTTTTGATGAGGAGTAGAAACTTGAGGGTAAGCCAAGATGATATCTTCTATAGGATTTGGGGTTTCAACTTCAGAAAAGTGAGACTGTAAATCTACCTCAGAATTCTCCTGAAAATGATTTCTTTTCACAAACTTTTCCCAAGAATCACCATTATGTTCTAACTAAAATTCAATTAGAATTTTCACTAAACCATGATGAAAGACATTTATTTTTGAACTGAGATTATTTCTCTGATAAAAATGTGCCATATTAGATAGTTTTTTAAGCAATAAAACCAGCATGTTCAATTCATAATCCATGAAGACCATTAAAATCCAAAAGTGATAAATAAAGAAAAGTCTATATATGCCCTCACAAGTGATAAAACCCTTAATAACCCCTAACAGAAAATGTCATTTTTCCTTAATTGAAGATATGGGAATACCTTTGTAATATTACTTGCATTTGGGAGAAACCAAGATTTCATACCAAGGAATCACCTTCACCCTTTTAATCTTAGACCAAAATTCCCCTTTTAATGGAAATATAGTCATTTTGGCTATTATTTATTCATCTATATGTAACTCCATATCCCTAATTTTAGTGTGTTCACCATTGAAAGTTCATGTGAAAGCTTGGTAACCTGTGCATTGTAGCCATTAAACATGCATAGAAATTCTAACCAACCAACTCTCTCAAAAGTCGAAAAATACTCTTCCTGAGGTTCAATAATCTTGACATCGGGTTTAACTCTGAAAATCATTCCCATTTTAACAGTTTACCACACTACAATTCGGAAAACCCTCATAAAAACCTAACAGAATCGCGCTTACAGGTAAATGAAAACAAAGCTTCAACACTTGAGTAAAAATATTATTTCAAGGAAGAAGCATCATAAACAAGACTTTACCTGAGGTAATAATTCACGAATATGGTGATACAGCTCAAAATTATACGTGGATGTGAATCAGTGAACTTCGGGAAAGGAGGATTGTTCATATGTAGTTTGAAAGGACCCTGATTTAATTTTCCATTAAATTCATTTTAACTTATGATGACCAGATCAAGCTTGACGTACCACAACAAAATATTAAATAGTTGTTATAGATCATGGGTATCATGGTAATACGCATTTATGACAGGATAAGTAGGTTTTATTAGATTGTGATCAATCATTGCTAGAACATTGGTTTATTACTCAAGAAAAACATGTTAATTAAAACCAACAATATATCAAAAATTGTAGCTTGTCAGATATTGTAGCTCGTTGGAATGTTATTAAAGGTATGTAAACAAGCAAAAATCATAAAGAATATGTGAATTAGAGACCTTTGAAATAAAAAATATTTAATCAAAACCTTTATGAAATGAGATACATCCCAGCAAGAAAATGTCATTAATGATTGAATGAAAGTTCAAAGAAGTTGGGAGTATTGACAAAACTATCAAAATTGAAAAATTAAATTTTTTATTTTTTCAAAATTGAAAAAAGGAAGGGTCCAAAATTTATTTATAATAGAGAATTTTGGAGGTTGTAGTTCTCTACAATAGAGGGGTAGGTATATGTTTGATGATGTTAACCTTGTTTTGGTCTACATCAATCCCTCTGGAAGATAAGCGTTGTCCAAGAAAAAACCCCTCATTTATAATCATATTGCACTTTTCATGGCTAAGGGAGAGATTCATTTCTTCACATATTTGGAGAAATTTATCAATATTGGTTAATGCTTCTTCAAATGAGTTTCCATAAGGTGTCAAGTCATCCATGTAGATCTATATTGTGTATGAGATATGAAAGTATGTTGAGTACAACCCTTTGGAAATTGATTGGAGCATTGCATAGACCAAATGGAAGGACCTTGGAGGAAAAAGTACCCATGGGGCAAGTAAAGATAGTTTTAAATTGATATTTAGGGTTGATTTGTATCTGATTATACCCATTGAATCCATCTAGAAATGAAAAGTACTATTTATCTACTAATACATTTAGGACTTGGTCAATAAAAGGAAATGGAAAATGATCCTTCCTAGTGGATTTATTCAACTCCATGTATTCCACACGTATTCTCTATTTTCCATTCTTCTTTGGGACAATGACTAAGGGTGAAACGCACTCACTATCAAAAATTGGGTAAATAAATCCAACATCTAGAAGTTTTTGCAATATGTTTGACAATGTCTTTTGATGCAGGATTCATTCTTCTCTAAGGTTTCCTAATTGGTTTTCAGTCCTATTTAATGTACATGTGATGGTTGTATATGGAAGGGTGGATGTATTTTATTTCCCTATAGTCCCATGGAAAGGTTGCAATGTGTTTCTTGAAAATAGCTAGCATTTTTTTCTCTTGTTTATCAGTGAGGTTAGTGTTGTTTTTCAATGTTTTGGAGGGGTAGATTTCTATGGTTTTAACAGTGGAATTATCAGCTTCAACTATAAAGATTTCCACCCATGATTCCCTTTCTTGATCAGCAGATGTTTCAGGTTTTTCTTCATCATGTATTCCTTCTATCCTCACATCAACAAGGTATTGATTTTGTAGGAAAATTGAGATGAAATTTTATTCATTAACTTGACCATTGGCTAGGGCTATATTTTTTATGCAAATGGGGTAAATAGAGGTCTGAGTTAGCTCATCTTCCTCTTCTTCTACCCACATTGAAAAAAATTATGTCATTAATGGTTGAGCAGGGGGGGTAACGAATAAGTTGTTTTTTGGGACTGTCCATTAGTAATGGTAATGTTTCTTTCTCTACAGCTAATATATGCATCTGTTGTGGCCAAACGGGGTCTTCCCAAGGTCTTCCCAATATGAGTGGTTATCCATAAAACCTAGACTTGGGTTGGAGAACTAAAAAATCAGTGGAATACTCCCAAGAATCAATGGAGACTATTACATCTTCCAGCATTCCCTCGGGTTTTACAGTTGACCTATTTTCAAGTTGAAGCACAATGGATGTATGTCTTAAGAACCCCTAGAGATTTTGTCTCGACATTGTATCTTTGGTCTTGACATTTAATGTTTCCCCTAAATATATCAAGGTATTTTGGATCAAGTTTTTGTTAATGTGTACATTCACTATTGGGCTGCCAAGATCCAAATACTTAGGAACAACTAGCCTCCCAAGAATTAGATCTACTAATGTCCTATGATATTGATTGTAGAAGTATATTTTTTCTTCCTCCTAGGCTTCTTCAGGCATTCCTCTTTAATAAACTTTTTATAGATAGGAACATCCTTGATAGCTTGAAGTAGTGGTATTTTCACACACAAGATCTTGAGTTATCCAAATTGTTCATCTTCTTCAGGTGTATAGATTTTCTTAATGGTCGACCTTTCAAGATAAGGTGGAGCTTATGGAAAGGTGGGTTTTTGTAAAAAGGTACCCTCTTTTTCAGTTTTAATAATTTTGTGGGCTTGGGGATGAGAGGATATTGTAGTACCTTTCCTGATCTAAGGTTGATTTCCTAAACATATAGGGAGTAGGTTTGATAAGTAACCTAATTATTGTATACAGGTTGAATCTTCTTATTATTTGGATTGGGGGCAGATTGAGCAGGCAATTGAGGTTGTTTTGGAGGAACAATGTTTCAAGTGTTGTTTGGTTGAGGAGGAGGAGGAATTAGTGATAATTGTTAAAAAAATTGAGGTCTCCATCCTTGTGGAGGATTAGTCCACTGAGGTTTTTTCACTAGAGGTTGGTTTTGAAATAGTTGATAAGGAGAAGGAACAAGCTTCCCTAGGTATTTCCATTGACTTTGCATAGTCCAAGGAGGTTTCTTAGGTTGATATCAAAGTTGAGAAGGAATTGTTTCATTATATCCACCAAAATATTGAGGGGGATTAAATCCCATACCTTGTTGGAAGGGTCTTGGTGCTCCTGGTATTCTTTGGTTGATGAAGCATACTAACTCCATATTTTCCTTTGCTCCTTGATATGCAACTTTTAAACCTGGAAAAGAAGGAAATTTGTTAGTTTCATGAGGTTCTTCACAAATTGCACATACCTCTACAATGTTGAGTGGGCACTCATTCCTAGGATTCCTTTTGGTGCATATAGGACAAAATTTTGCTAGTTCCCTCTTTGGTTCTTCCTATTTCTTCTTGGCCTGCAAGGTATCCATCTACATAGCTAGTGAACGTAAAATGTCAATCTTCATATCTTCTAGTAATCCTCCTATATCATTTTTTATAAGTGTTGAAGGGTGAGAATGGGTTACCATTACTTTACCACTTCTACCTTCCTTTCTAGAGGATATAGAGTAGTTTTTCAAGATTTTTTTGATGTCTCCATAATCCATCTTGAAGATATTTCCACTTGATAGGAGATTCGGTGTTTCCATAATTTATTCTCTTACTCCTCTAAGCAAGACAAATTTTAGTGAGTCTTCATCTAGAGTACAGTTGTGGGCTCTCTTGTAGCTAAGTTGAAACATTTCCTCAAAGTCTTCCAAGGATTCATTTTTCCCTTAAGTCATCATGAAGATTCATCTCTTGCTGTACAACAGTCCATATACTTGTTGTTGAAGGTGTGCTTCATTTTATCCCAACGTGTTTCCCTCCATCCTTATAAACCATCTCAAAGTTGAGTCCTTCAAGGTAGAAGGAAATAGCTTGAGATTTTTCTCATCTAAGGTGTAGTCATAGGTCCTGCACACAACTACTAACTTAAACAGAAAGGTGTTGGGATCTTCTAAGATGAGCCCAAGCGCAAAGTGATTAATATTTTTCATTTGTATTTCTCCATTAGTTTCCCATATGGGAAACTCAAAGACTTATTCTTGATATTTCTCATCATCCATGGTATGGTGAGATGAGGATTGGCCTCCCTCTAAGATATTCTCAAAGTTTTTTTCTCCCTCTTCTAAGTAATCCTCAAAATTTTCTTGTCTTTTTGGAAACATTATCTCACAACCAACTTGTTGTTGATCTTGATGGCTAGAACCTGTTTTTGTGGTGGGGAATTTAGGTAGAAAGTTTCTAGTTATATTCCTAGGTCAAGTCATTCATATAGAAATCTTTAAAACAAAAGAAATGCAATTTGAAATTTTCTTTTATTTTCTTATATATGATGATAAAATGTATGCATGAACACTATTTTTCTTCTTCTTTTTTCAAAAGGAAAGAATGAAAATTATGTATAGTCTTTAGAACCTCCCTAGAAACGGTGCCAAAAAGTGGTGGGCCTTGGAATAAAAAAAAGAATGCTACTCTTCCTCAACTTGCTACTTTAATTATCAACCCAAGGTTTGTAAAAACTTTCTAAAAGCTATGCACTATATATGTATACTACACCTATTTTCCTCTTTATGGACCTATTGAATGCTTATTCACCTATCTACTAGTTGGGGCTTGTGATATCCTAGGTCTGACTCTAAGTACCTTGATAAGGGGAAAAACTATTAAGAAAGAAAACAATCTATAACTGAAAATTGAACTAAGTCTTTGGAATAGCAAGAATGCTCGAAATCAATGAAAATCTATCTAAGAACACACATTGCTTCAAAGGAAACTATTGTAAGGTTGAAAACAAAGCATTGTTGATTGAATCATTGCTTAAAGAAGACTAAAGGAAATTTAACTATAATAGAGTACTTTTGTTGAATTGAAACTAAGATACTTGTGGAAATATTTGACTTCTAGATAAGTTCCTAACCCCTCATAAAGTACCATAGCCTGGTACCATCAATTTGACACCTAGAAGGCATCAATCATCAAGTAAAAAATGCAATAAATATTAAATTTGTGTAGTTATACAGGAACTATAATAGTCATATACGGACTATAATAGACCTATAGGAAAGATCCAAAAAATTACACAACTTTATTCATTTTCTTGAAAGTGATGCAACAAATAAAACATAACTAACGGTGTTGCAATGAAGTCCTAAGCTTAAGAAAAACAATCCAAATGAGGTTCTACATAACTGTAACTTACTCTACAGGAACATGGTTGAATGGCATTAATCAAAAAATCTATGTGTTAACATGATAATGACTTTAAAACAATCAAAGATTGGTCTAAAACATAAAATACATGAAATTAAAAGAGTACAAAAGGGTCCTTGAACCCTACCCAAGCAGCACAAGTAACCTTGGAGAAACTAGTGTGCAGAAAAATAGAAGTTCTTCATTATTTGATCAAAGCATTATACATAAATGGAGCAAGGCTCAAAGTTATCAAGGTCTGTGAATAAAATGACAAGATCCAAACTCTTCAACTCTTAATTAAAAACTAACTTATCAAGGTTAGTCCTTGAGTTTCATTTATACTACTATCTAGATCAATTCTTCCTTCACTCAAGGAGAGATTTCAGGGCTTTGTTCCTCAAGGCTTCCTCAGTTAATATCCTCATACTTTATTGGTTGTCTTCTTAGTCCTCTAGAGTCTGAGTTCGAGGAGATTGGATTAAAGTGGCTCCTTAATATTTGGCAGTGAGCTAGAGGTAGGTAAGGGGACAAGATCCCTTGTTTTTGTCAAAGTGTTGGGACCTACGACCCTCCATGTGTGGCTCGACCTATTGGGGTTAGGATTCATATATGAAATTATCATGAAAACCAAGCATAAACATAAAAACTAACTCAAATTACTCATTAAATAATTTGCAAGAAACCACAATTTATATTAAGCATGGTCAAAAGTTGGGTTTATGGATACAAAGGTTATCAAAAAGAGTGTTATTGATGGGCCTTTTGATAGACATTATGGAGGCCCATTAGCATACATGAAGCTTCAACCTAGAAGGATGTTGTAGTTCAATGGGGCATCAATAACTTCAATGTCAATGTACACTTATTTTCCTCCCAATTATATGGGATGGTTCTGATAAATCCCTTCAAGTTGATAGGGTCAACCATCATATGCACGAAGGGAGATCGTATATGGAATGAGTGTTGGGGATCCTAGATTCTTCTTGACTTGGGACGACATGGTGCATGTGTATGCACCTTCATCAATAATGCATCGATGAATGATGGAATTTGTGATAGACATTGGAATTTGAAAGGCTACTGAAGGTAGTAGTCTAAAAGGTTCATCCTTTTCACTATAAAAGGTAATCATTTGGTCATCTCATGGGTCAACAACACCCAATGCAGCTAGTAAATCCTTTTCTTATAAAGGACATGTTTGAGGACTTCTAAGGATGACAATGTTGTAGGGGATTGAGCTAAGTCATCTATTATTTTGTAGTGATGGATTTCATATGTATAGGGGTTGGGGGTATTCCACTTTAATGGAACTTTAGGACCCTTATGAGGTAGGTCTACACTTGGGTGAGGAATATGTAAAGTTCCATTATTGGATGGAGAAGGATCATAAGACTTAGTAGGTTATGCCTCAAGGGGCATATCATACTAATGGGATTGGGTAGTGGGATTGACATCAGTTGAATCCAAGTAGAGTATCTAGTCATTCTCGTTCCCATGGGTGGTGGAAGTGGGAGGTGGTCCAAAAGGAGGAGATTCTGAAGTATACTCAAGCTTTTGTGTTGGGAAATATTTCTCAACACAACTAATTGCGACGAGGAAGGTGGGGTAGTTTGATTGTTGGTGCACTTGATCCTTAGTTTCTTCCCACATCGGCACATTTTAGGTAATAAGGGGCATTCTTGGGTGTAGTTCCCATAGACACCACAACTAGTGCAAGGTTTATTAATGTGAAGGTTTTTGTTCTTCCCCTGCTTGGGTTGGGATTGTTACTTTGGCATTAGTTTGTGACAGGTTGATTTCCCCCAACATTAGTATTAGGTTGAGGATTTTGATTCACCTGGTTTTCAATATATTTTTTGTCCTTTCCCCTTGTTCATCTTCTTATTGTAATTAGGGGATTGGGAGCAATTTGTTGTGCATACACTTGCCCTTGTGGAGGGGGTGCATGCTTACTAGAAGGGGTCGTGGTACCATTGCTAGAGGAGATGTGGTAGATGGTGATGGGCTAGGTAAAGGATAATAAGCATTCATATAAACACCACCACAAGGAAATCTATAATAAGGAGGCCCATGGCCATGTGGATGTGCATGGGGCGCATGGTAAGAGATAATGGTGCCTAATTGCGATGAGGGGTTGTTGATGGGCGAAAATGATTGTCCGTTAATTGGAAGAACGAGTCTGGTCCGGGGTTGTCTAAATAACCCAAGTCGTTTGGTATAACTCGTTCTGACGGGTTTAATGGCTCCATTAGCCAATCTAAAAGTCCTAGAAGAAACAAATAAAAGAAATAAAAGATCTAACTATTAAATAACCACTCAATATATATATATATATACACACACACACACACATATAACTATTATAGATAATATTTACACGACATGTTTATCTATCTTGTTTATGTGCATGTTATACAAGTGGCGAGTTTTAATCTAAACTCACGAAAATCTATATAAAGATGGTTGCTTTAACGAAAGAAGATAAAGAAAGCACATAAGCTATTTTTTGTTTTTTATTTATTAATCTAAGGTTAAACAAGAAAATATGCTATGAAACAGGAGTATGTGGACGGTCAAAGCCAGACAATATATTAGAGTTTCGAAGACAAACAAACGAAAAAAAAGAATAGAACTAACATATTAATGCATCCAACGTCTGTATAATAGAGAATATCCAGCCACCTTATCCGAGAGGTAAACCTGCAATGAACCTTAAGATTGTTCCAAATACATGCGAAACAATATGCTGGAAACTAAATTTGAATAACAGAACGTATAATACAGATAGTCACAGTGATCTTATGATTTACAAGCAATTATAGTGAGATAAATCTTATTGTAAGAACTTTGCATTTAAACGTTCAACGGAAAATTAAAGATAAATCTCATAATTTGAGTTGAATAAATGATCACCCTATATAATATCCGAAGCATCACATATGGACGGCATTTATTAATAAATTATCCCAACTCATAATAAAGCATGAAGACAAAATCTATCAACACCTATTATCACATCAAGATAAACATAACTTGAACTAAGACACCATACACAAGAAGTTAAAGCTGTAATATGTATCTTTGTTTCATTCAAGTCTGTCCATTAATTGTCCATACTTCAGCCCCATGCCCAGATGTTTTGATTACAAAAATATGAGTTTATATAGGGTTCAGAAAAGCTAACTGTCTTATCTTATAAAATAAGATTAAATCTCTACAATCATCTACTGATTACAAAAATAGGAGGGAATATAACCACCCCAAATCACACTAAATCTCTAAAAATGAAAAAGAGTTTGTTCCTGTTTGCACAAAAATGAGCCACGGATATGGCTAATAAGCTCAAAAAAAAGGCTCCAGATCATTTAGTCACCATAAACTCCTGAATATCCTAAAAGAAAAAGATCAAATAAAGAAATTCAGATATACATTTAACCAAATTTTTTTCAAATTATGAAAAAGAATAGGTTGGCTACAGAATCTGTTGATTCTGTAGCTAGTCTCATTTTAGCAACAAAATCTAATTTATTCTATGAATAAGAATGTAACACTATTTTAAGACAAAAACAAATTTTACCTTTAACTGGAAAATCAAATCGATTCACATGATCTCAGAATTGATCATTGTTGTGACACTTTCGACATTTTTTACTATGATGTTCCTTGTTGTTTTTGAACGTTTTCCTTGTCTATGAACAATAGATTTGAGCCTACGATTTTCATCTGTTAGGGGGTCGACCAGATTGGTAAGGGTTTTGACTTGTGATTGTAAAATGGGTATGTCTGTGTAATACTTGTCAATCCAGAACAGACAAATTTCACATTGTGAGCCTGTGACGGCCATTTAAGAATACCCGTGGTTGTGTGTCGAACTGTGTTCATTGTTGCCTTTAGGCTTGTTATCAAACTTGATACCCAGAAATCCTTGACTGTGCTTCAACTAGGGTGTCAAATTATCCACGAAATTGTATGCCTGGTCGGGATCTGCTTCGAAGGAAGGAGGGTCTTCTTCGGCCAAGAATCTGTCGATCTCCGAGTCTGAGATTTCATGGATCTCAATCATTTTGATCGAGCTCACATGAGTGTTTGATTTATTTCGTAGTTTCCTTGAAATCAACCTACCTGCCCTTTTATTTTTAAAGCCTAAATCAATATCACCTTTAGATGGCTTGCCCACAGGTTTGTTTTCTTTCTTAGCAGAGGCGTTAGGTCGTGAGCGTTGTTCATGGCTTTGCTCAACAAATTTTGAGTCGAGTATAGGTTTACTGACGGTGGTCGTAACACAGGCTTGTGTAGATGAAGGGACTATGGTTTCCTCTATAACTGGTTTGTCAACCTCTACAGCATCAGAGTTAATGAAGCCATTTCGGGCTAGGAAGGCGTTCCAGTCATCATTTTGTAACTTTAATTGATGCTCCAACAGTATCTTTATTAAGCCATGGTGAAACAATCTTGAATCCAATTGTTGTCTTTTATACCTCTTTGCCATTTTATACAAGCTTCTCCACAGGTAATAGGGCATGTTTAATTGAAACCTAATGAAATTCATAAGAAAACATATATGATATAGAAAAACAAAACCAAAACGGCCTTCACACGTCACGAATTGTTTCAAGACTGCTAGCAAGCTATGCCACCGGGTTTTCAACATGGACGCAGGCATACCTTTGTCGCAACAATTGATTTTTTGAGACGTGAAGAAAAGGCTCCATGGAACCTCCTCAACCTTGGAATTTTTTAACCACTTCTACCCGGTCAAAGGATGACCTGTTTCTTGTCCTAAAAAATCCTCTGTGACTTTGACTTGAATGTCTCCCACCTTGGCTCGACATCCGTCAAAAGAAAGGGAAAATTCCTGAGTAGTTCGCAAGTTAAAACCCTGGAATTTCTCAATAAAAACAAGCCAACCTTGACCTTCAAGATCCTCCTTTGCATCATCACATAGGAGCATGGTCTGAGAGCCATTGGGTTCAATCCTGACGACCGGAGCCAAGGGGATACAAACAGCAAACAATACAACACAGTGAGTAGGGAGGGTTTCTAAGAGAAGACCAGAGCAACATTTCAGAACCAAAACTCAACAATACCCTAGCGCATATGAACAGAGGTTCTTCAATACCAAATGAAAGGTGTTATGTGAAATGAATGCCAGGAGTACATGTGAAAACAGAGATTTAGCTCGAGGTGATGGGCTCATCGCTATCGTACTGCCACCTCCCACAGGGTACAGGCCACAACCAATTTCATTAATTTTTATGATTGCGCAAGAAGGTGGGTTTGGTTTCTAAAGTTTAGGAGACGAAAAATTTACAAAACAAAATGTAGTGACAAGGAAACGCATGACCAAAAGCCACAAAATAAAATATATCAAAGTTTAAATTAAATGGACCCTTGGTGAATCACATAACAATCCATAAGCATACTTCATATTTGAGGAGTTAAATAAATAAGATGAGCTTTATAGCAAGAAACAAAATCTTTATTAACAAAAACTGTGGAGCCATCTACCTTTCATAAACTTCGAATAAAGAAGTAATCCAATCATAGGTTTTGATGCTTCGTTTTCATGCTTTCAGTCATGAACGAAGCATGAAAACGAAAACACTAGGAATAACCGAAAGATGACAATCGTAGTTTCAAAAACTGCTAATGAAGAACAACAATCGTATGACCCCAGGTAGGCAGCTACATAAATTATTATTTGATGCTTTTAAAAGTTGAAAATATGTAGGGCTACCAACAGGGGTGAAAAGGGTCCTTAGGGGGATTAGAATACTCATGGGGTGTTGTACTATATTTATGGATATAAATTGTGTGTGGATATTTTGAAACGTCCAATGGTTTGAGTGGACACTCCACCCATCATCAGGGACTCTTCAAGAGTCCTTGATGATGGGTGGAGTGTCCACTCGAAACGTTGGACGTTTCAAAAACTCCACACACAGTTTATATCTAGAAATATAATGCAACATTATGAGGAACTGTGAAAACCTACATACTTAGATTACCCATGGGATGTTGAATAATATCTCATACAAGGTTGAGGGTATGAAGTGTTAACCTCACCATAAGGGTGACCATATCCATTAGTTACAGGAGGGGTCAGGTGTGTATTGGTGTGGGACACAAATCTGATAAGTCCATAATTTGCATGTGATTCCTTCAATGCAGACAAGTCACTTGAGCGAGAGTGAGGGGCATTAAGAAGAATGGTGTAAAGGTACCTTGATTATGCATTTATAAAATCATTATATTGGGATTTTTGGATGGCTTGTTCCTCATTCCCAGGTAGTGTCATGGCTACATCTTTGGAAATGAGAGAAAGAAGGAACTTCAAAAACCAGTCCATAAGGAAAGTATCACTAATTTAGGCTTACCCTCAAACTTAGGGACATTTGAGGGAATGTTTTTTGGCATATGGATCATGGTGGATGGGATCATTAACCAACATCTTCAAATCAGGGAGATTTAAACCAACCATAAAAGTCATAGAAAAGGGAGATTTAAACTAGCCATAAAAGGAATATAAGGTTGATTAGCATTGGGTCTTGGGTTAGCTCCAGCCATGGAGGAACTTGGGTTGGATGGGGATGAAGGAGCTAATAAGGGGAAGTGGGCCTAGAACTGGATGCATGAATTCCCCTTGATGGGGAGGGGGGTTATGAATCATATGAGTTAGAACTCAAGGGTGGGTTAGGGTAGTGAATCATGTTTCATTGAGTATAGAGGATAGTGCATCTAATGGGGAACTCAAGTTGAAGGCATTGTAGTCTATGAGGTCACCTCCAATGGGGGATATGGTGTCCTAAGTCAAGCATCTCCCTAAGTGAAAAGATAATCAAAAGGATAATAGAAAGGAGAGATGAATTAAGAAACTACTAATTGAAAACACACACACACACACACACACACACACATTATGTGCTCGAGTGGTGCATAAGTGTTTTCAAGTATGTATGAAAAAGTGAATAAGGCCTAACTCAATCCATTCCATCCTATAAATAGAAAAATACTCTAGCCTATAAGATCAACTAAAAGTGCTCAAACAAAACCTAGAATATGGATGGGGACCTTTCACACAACTAACAATTGGGGGATATGAGGTCCCCTACATAGTTAGGTGAAGGTGTGAGAGATAGGTATAAATACAGGGTAGTGGGTAGTGAGAGGTCCTAAAGGCCCATTGAAATCTATCTCAGGTTCCCTCCCTCCTGTGAGATCCACCAGGGTAAGGATACCTAATATTGGCTACTAAGCTACCTCTTTGTGAACATGTGTAACAAGTTACCTTTCCTTCATGTTGAAATCAAACAGTCTGGGGATCTTTAGTAGTAAAAGAGTAAGGAGTCTCAATCACACCACCGATCTAGACATTGGCATTATCCACTTTGAAAGAGCACGCCTATTACCGAACAGGTTGGGACTGTGTCCAATAGAAAGGATTTTGGATTGCTATAAAGTCAACCTCTACGTCTCGATGTAAATGACCAAGGCAAATTATTTGGATTCTTATCCCTAGGGTCCTAACTTAACTACAAATTTGTTTTTGGTTCCCAAGGGGACTTAAATGTGCGTTAAATTAATTGGTTTATTTTAAGGTTGAGCTTGGCATCATGAACCAAGCATATTTCTTAGGGTGTTCTTTTGTGTGCTTGTGATGTGACCAAAGTTAAAATGTTGAAAATAAATGGTACTAAAATTGAAATAAAATCTAAATATGAAAGTAATAAAACTAAAGTACTCAATGTTAATTTTTCCTTTAATTAAAACATAAATAACTTGCACATAATTCATATTTTACAAATAGAAAAAAATCATTTCCAAACAATTCTACATACAATCATATTTACTAAGGAAAAAAGCCTTACTGGAAAGCAAAAAAATGGGGGTCCTCGTTGGCATTTTTCTTTTTTCCTAAGGGTGATGCAAATTTGGACTACATATGCATTATGTGACATCAAATATAAATGGCCTATGGTTGTAACATACAGCTAAAAAATATGCCAATCTAACTAGCTATATGCAGCTACCTATATGCATCTTTTATTTTTAATTTTTGAATTAAAAATGCAATGCATGAAATGAAAGAAACCTACAAGAGTAAATAGAAAACAAAGTTTAAAGTTACAACCTATTGTAGTAAAAAAAATAGAGACCCAAACCCTCAAAAAATCTCTTAGAGGAAAGGTATTGAAACCCTAGGGGATTTTATCCTCAATCCTTTGGGATTTTTGGAATTCAAGCTAATCCTATAGTCTGAGAGGATAACTAAGAACCTGCAGACCCTAAATAGCACTCTAACAGTCACAAAAAAACAAGAGAAATTCAAAAGAACTGGATTTTTGTCCCCTACAAAACTTACCTCAAATAGTGCATTGGCTCATGCAAAAATGTACCATGGTTCCTGTGTCAGTTAATGCAAGTAATGGACCCTTTTAGTGCATTGGTTGATTCACTTGTTGACCCCAATAAGTGTGTTGGTCTCTAGCGGGTCTCCAACACCTATGAGCTCAGCTTGGCATGACTCCTAAATGGTTCCAACCCCTATTAAATGCAATGACCACACAGAAAGATAGAGGAGGTTAGAAAGCCCTAAGAACCTCATAAAAAACAAATGAAAATAAAAAAGAAACCATTTACCCACACACCCACAACCAGGGATCTTGATATTGGATCAGATCCCCATTGGAGTTGTCATTATGTTGGTGCAAATCTGCAAACATGGTGAGAAAATTTGCAAACCTTATGGTTGCTTCAAGATCACACACAAAAAGTTTAGAAAACTAAAAACCCTAGCTTTCAATGGATAGACTTATTCTAACATCTATGTTATTCTCATAAAAAAAATGAAATGCAACAAAGAAAGAGACTAGAACAATAAGTAAATCAAATAATAAAATAATTATTCATTAACCAAATGGAAAAGCAATATGATATCACCTATGGAGAAAACCCCTATTGATATGTTTATCTCTGTGTGGCCTCTTCTTGGAAGGGTTCTTTGAGTTCCCTGGGTGTGTTCCTTCTCTCTCCTCTATTTGTATATGATGGTTGCAACAAGAATGAGCTCATCAAGAAACTAGGGTTTTATAAAAGGATCAAATCTAGGGGAAAATATCCACGATGAGGAAAACATGAGAGCAAGAGACTGGAAGAGAGGGGAAAATGAGTGAACTATGAAATGGGGAGAGCCCTCTCCTACTTTTATAGGAACAATTATGGAACTTCTCTCATTATTTTTCTCTTTGAATTAAAAATATGAGGGAAAAGTCATAAAAAGGGTTTATGACTTAATCAAGTGAGATTATCTTTAGGAAAGGGATTCCTATAAGATAATCAAAGGGGATATTATGTAAAAGTGGGTTATATATCTTTTTGAGTGAAATTAACTTTAGGAAAGGGGTTCCTATAAGTTAATTAGAGGGGACATGGTGTAAAAGTGGGTTTTATGTCATGGTACCCATAATATTGTTAGGGTATTTCGATACACCTATCATTTTGGTCTTGTTGGTCCAATTTTAGGTGATAGAATCTAATTTTGGAATAAAAATGAATATATCCTAAAGACAATCTCTTCTTGATATATTCTAGATTGAAAAATGTTGACATAATAGAAATTGGTAACAGGTAAGGTTGAATTTCACATCCATAAATTCTAAGGACTATAAAATCATAGTAAAGATACCAAACTCCTACCTTAGTTTCTAGACTCAAGTGAAGTATTTTCTATAACTTAGAAGGCGTCCTAGGGGGTAGGGGTAGCTTTCCATAAAAGATGATATGAGCATGGAAAATAAAAAAAATTGCAAACTCCCTAAAACCTTTTTTCATTTTAGTTTCCATCACTATTGAAGTCCATTCAACCATTGGAAGCGGATTACCATCCTTATCAAGATTCTTCATGTTTAGATGTTCAAACTACTCACACTAGAAATATAACAATAAATAAACCAAGTATAATTGGTATCTGAACATCTTAAGATCATGATAACCATACAATTGTTCATGAATTTCTTTAGCCATAAATTCTACATATTGGTACTTGAATGGGGATAAACTAGAGGGAGAAGAGATCCCATTCATTATATCAACTATAACCTCATCAAGCATCAAATTATCATCATATCCTAAAATAAAAGAGATCATAGATATGATTTCATGTGGAAATATTGAAAATGTTGAAGCTTCCAGAGGGAAATTTAAATTAGAGGAACATCGTCACACAAATTAATGATGTACAACTTCCTGCTTGTCATGGGAAGACAAATTATTCTCCTTCGTGGCCAATTCTTTCTCATTAAAATAGAATTCTCCCAAATGCAAGAGAAGCATTTTTTATATTAACTTTGCAGTAGCAGAAAATATTTCTCAGGAATCGTCCATGAAAACTAGGGTAGTTTCAAAGGGTTGTATAGGTTTTTGCAAGCTTCTAAAAAGTTAGGAGAATGAAAAGTAGAAGGGAAAACAGCCTGGGCCAAATGACTGGTTTAGGCTTAAAATTGATCTGGACCAGTGCTAAAAAGGTCTCTAGTAGGCTCATGCATTTTTCCTAATAACACTGCTAAGACATGGGTGTTGGAAATATCTCTATCAAGGACGATAAGGTTATCTGATTCGGATGAAGTTTTAATCGATGAACTTGAAATTCGGGTTTTTTCCTCAGAGTGATATACTTTTCAAGATTTTAGTCGATCTTTCAGAATAAAGAAGAATAATCCATTAATGAACTTACCTATTAGGAAGGAAATCAATATACCTAAGTTTGTTTTAACCGAGCTTGTCTCAACACCTCTTGCATCAGAGTAGAATATAGTGAAGGTGAAAGCAAAATAACGCCTTTTTTATGATCAAACCTTGATATAACACCATTAATTATACCTACATCATCTAGTAAATTATTCATTAATTAGCAAGTATGCCTAGAAATATGCATAAGTGATTAATGCAACTAGTAGTTAGAATTAAATGCAAATGGTCAAGTAAGAAATTTTTCTTTAAAGAAAACTAGTGCTATTCTAAGGTACTTTTGGCACTCAAAAGGTGGTATTTCAAACCAGGGAAAATTTTAAGGGTCCATACTTATATTAAAGTGTAGAAACCTTGGCAAATATTTATAATCCTTAAAATGCCAACAACAAAATGTTTGGCAATATTTTTGTAAAGATATTCAAATTTCTAAGGATTTTATATAGTTTCTAGAAAATTTTGGTGATTTTTAGATTAAAATGATTTTATCCTATATAATTTCGGAAAATCATTGAAAAAATGGAAATTGGTGAATCGTTTTTTGAAAGAAAACATGGAAAATTAACCCATGGGTGAAATTTAGCCCTTAAAACTTTCCTTGTTACAAACCATTTTGTAATACTCTGAAAAAAAATTCATTGTACACGTGTCAATGTGTAAATGAATTTAGAGGAAAGTTGCTTCATTATCCATTGGGAATATTTCCTTTTGAAACATGTTTATCATCATTCCTTTCCATCAAATACTAATTATTGTATTTTCCAAAGAATAGAAGCTCTAATAAAATTTGATCACTTTGTCATCCAAAATGTGTTTGACATCATTGGATGACTTCAAGTGATCATTGTTGGATCTTTTGGATCTTGAGGAATCATATAACTTACAATCACTTTGTCCTCTTAAGAGAAACCTGCATCATCGATCGTGATTTTTGTATACCCCACCATTGGATCGTGATTACATTCAATCTAAAATAAATGTGCATATTACCATGCTCCCAACATAGTTATGCACTACATTTCAACATTTCTTCACCTTAACAAAAAATCTATCAATACCAAAACAAACATAATACTTGATTGCATACATTGGAATGAGGATAAGTGACAATAATACAAGTGAATTTAGCAACAATAGGACCACCAAATATTTTTTGGAATGTTATCCTCCACTTATCTCGCTACAATCGGGGGCTTGAAAGGAGTCTGTTCAGATATACTGCAAATCACCATACTGTTGGGTCCACCCAAAAAGGGTTACTTAAGAGGTATATATAGGAGATCGGCATGGTGCAAGGAATATTTTGAGATAGGTCTCCCAAAATGGTGTTGGAGAGAGAAAGACTTTTTTTATTATTATTACTACTCTTATGGGAGTATTACTCCTTTTGTATTATTACTACGGTGATAAAATCTCCCAATTCCTTATGGATGCAAAGATGTAGAAATTTTGCTAGCTAGTTTCAAAAGCTAGGTTTGCAAGGTCCTAGAGATAGAGTGTCAAATGCTATAGTTATTTGATATACTTGTGGGTTCCAACAATAGTACTCAACCCAATATCTCAAGGCATTGATTAAGGAGTCTCAAATGTGGCCTCAATCGTACAACCCAACTACCTAGGTACTAGAGAGTGATCTCCCCAAGTGTTGTTGTCAATGTACTATAGCAACAAGACATCCAATCATTTGATCTAGATTTCGTTTCAAGTATACCTAGGAGACTTTCGATATACATGAAGGTATGTGGAAGTGAGATTCCATATACAGGTGATGTTTGATGTAATACTACTTGAACGGTACCAACATGAGTTAAAAGGGTTTCCAACAAAGTGATTCCACTTGTATTTACTACATGTATTCTTCCCCAACCACAATTTTACATGGTCAATGATAGATCACTATGTTATTTAAAGATGTCAAAACATGTCTCTATCCTGTAAAAACAAATCTACTAAAATTCGGTGGTGTGTTGGCCTAGGAAAGGGCGTTGATAACACTTGGAGTGTTCCTTAACCCTTAAAATTGAGACACAACCAAGTATAAAGAGAATATAATTCAAATAACAACGTACAAGAGAAAATATTATGAAAGATGTAATAGATACCCTTGTATTAAGATAATTCAAAGAAGGAAACAATGTTCACTTGCCTCTTGAGGTGGGGTAACCTTTCACCGTGCAGAGATCTAAATACATAACAGAAGACAAACATTCCATAGTCCTCTATCTCTTTAAATAGATTTTCAATAGAAAATACCCTAACTACTTGTGATCCCACCACTAATGGATACCAACTACCTAGTGGTCCTTATAAAGTGGACCCTTTTACATTAAATATATCCACTACTATCCAATGTGACTTATTCAAAGAGGATGACCACATACAACAATTAACTAACTCCTTGGTAGCCTATAGTGGGGAGATTAGGGTATGACCCTAATACCACTAAAGTGTATTATTAACTCTTGGCACTCCATATGAGAACTAGATAACTCATGATAGCATGGGGTTAGATCGGTTGGTGAAGGAATCAATTTGAGTATAAATAGAGGAATGAGAGAGTGTGTCATCAAGCCCCTTGCAATTTGGAATCCATAGAAAGAGACAAATTCCTCAAGAGGAGCCAATTTGGAGAGATAAGTATCGAGGAAAGGAAAAAAGGTGTTGGATTCACACCACTACTCTGGAGACTCATGAAAATGCCTTGTAGACTACATCGAGAATATAGAATAGAGTTTGCAGAGAACTAATTGTTTATTCCACAATAAGCTAATAAACCAATCATGTCATTTAATTCAACCATATATCTTGGATTTATGGTTTTTTCATGTGCAAGTTACACCAAACAATAGTGGGTAGTTGATTGGCATATTGTAGCCTTACATGCATCTAGAAGAACACAAAGCAAAAAAAAATTGCACTCAACATTGCAATGTTAGAATGGGTCATGTAGCCATCAAAAGGACATAGGTAACAGAGATCAAAGATAATTTTGTAAAGCATCTGTGTTGGTGAAGTGAGTGGATTATAAACCCCTCATTTATGGATCAACATTTAATCCTAGCAGTAAACTTGTGAAGCTAAAGTAACTATGAGTTATTGTTTGGAGTTAACACTCTATAGTTTAGAGCTTGCTATTGTTCTCCAACCATTCAACATTAAAATTCTACCATTTAGTACCAATTCTCATAGGTTATAGGTAACTTTCATGATAAAATAACATTGTGTGTAACACCCCATTTTGTTCCTTAGATTAGAAACGTATATTTGTATATACGAAGAATGGCTAAGGGCCAAACAATGTAATATGTAAACATTGTACATTGAATGTTAATAATAAAATAGAGCATCAGTTGTAGATGAAGAAGGACAAGCTCAAGGGGGGATATGACACCACAAGAAAGGAATGAAAGGGGGCTTAGGGGGCTCAAAGGGGGATGAAGAAAAATAATGATATTTTATTCCTAAGTCCAAGTCCCTTACATTTATTTTATCCTAAGTCATTATCTTATGATATCAACCTTGGGATTAGTTTCCAAGGAAGTTACATGGTATTCTTAAGGGGGCACATGGTGATATTTGAGAATGCATACATATTCCTTGAATTTGGTTATGCAAGGAGGAATGTTTCCATCATTCTACATGAAGCCTTGAGGAAGAGCTTATGATGTCGGAACTGTAACATAATGTTGGTAACATCTGTTACGAGAAGTGTGTGGGGAATTGGCCCATATGCATGAGTAATTACTGTATATTGAGAAACACTAATACAACTGAGAATTCATGGAGCACCCAGCATAGAGATTTCCTGGCTAATATGTGTTGGATCCTTAGAGAGAATTGGGAGAGCCCAATGGACTATGTGGAAGAGAAGGGGATCTTATTCCTTGGGTTGTGAAGGGTGAAGGGGGAAGAGATATGGTGGTTTGAAATTGTTGTAGAAGTGAACATACTGTGATTTTTGGGGGACATTAGGTCGTGTGTGAGGAATAGAGCTATCCATAGGAGTACATACATCCTTGTGGATTCATAGCCCTAGCTTGGAGTGGCTTCTTCTAGAAATATTAAGTGCAACATAGCCTATGGTTGGGTGGAACGTCCAACGTATATAGTCAGTTGTTGTTTTCGTTTCCAAAACGATAAGTGTTATGGATTATTTGTAATTATGTTAATTTAATGTTGTTTATGTTATTAATGGGATCTTGTTCTATTGTCTGTATAAATATGCATCTGTAATTGTGAATCATTTAATTATATTGCATCAATTGCTTATCATATTGCATGCAAAAGTCATTTCATAACAGGGAAGAGTGGGGTTTAGGTATCAAATCTTTATAAGGTGGATTTCGTCCCAATTAAATGGTTGGATAAATTACTAAATGGTATCATTGATAAATTTTGAGTTGGTGAAAAGGAAATTTGGAGTACCCCACCATCCCAACAGTGTACGAGGGTGCTTGGGTACGTTACAAAGTGGTATCATATCATGAGATTTTGAGTTGGTGGAAAGAAATTTTGAAGTACCACACTACCCCAACAATGTACATGGATGGTTGGGTAGATTACAAAGTGGTATTAGAGCCATGGTTACAACACTGGGGTTGTATGGGCTAGACACCAAAGATTGTATACCAGAGCTTGCAGAGGAAGAAAATTACAGTTTACAGGTTGCAGACTAGCTGTCTTATGAAATTCTTCCAGGTGTATAATTGTGAAAAAGGTATAAATCTAGTAATTGTTGGATTAAGGGGCTAAAATCCATAAATTGGTTTTTTGTTCAAGCATACAAAGGCACAAATTTTATAATGTGTGGTTACATGTTTTGGCCTACATGAAATTTGTGGAAAATGATGAAAATTGAGAAAAAAACCCCAATTCTACATGAAATCTAGAGGATAATTAGCATAATGACATTGAATTAGAAGTTATATGGGTTGAATTTATTCAAGACAAGCTAATTCCATGCATGGACAATACCAGTGATGTGGAGGCATCAGGGCACTACAAGGTGGAGTTGAGGTGCTTATGTGGCAGGGTCCATGGTGGCGAGTGACCACAGTAGAAAAAAGTGGTTTACAGGCCTAAGTGAAGTGGTTTTCAATGATGGCATGATCTCTTATAATTTCCATGGGGGTGACTCATGTCTCCAGGGAAAAAATGGGTAGTAAGTGATTATGGGAACATTGGGTAAAATTAACGAGTGGGAAAGTTATCGGCCCATAAAATATCTTAGTCGTCGATCTAATATCTACATGGGGAAACTTGTGCACCAGCCAAATATTGTTGAATATGGGACCCCCGATGGTCACATCAACCAAGGAGATTGTGCCACGTGAAGTGTGTTAGGTTAGACTAGGGCCCCCTATCCTTCCATGACTCAGTTCATGCCAAGTGGCAGGAAAAGGATGGAAAGGTATGAAGTGGCCTACATTTATGACTCAGTTCATGCCAAGTGTAAGGTGAAAAGATGGAAAGGGTATGAAGGGCTCACATTTAATAAAATAAAATATATCTAATAAAGTTAAGAAAAATAAAAGAGGACAAGAGGGGTGTAAGTAAAATTCCATTTGCTCGACACCAATTTGTAGTAAAATTCCTTACATCACCCGTGTCTGTTCAACCTCTTACGCACATCATTCGCTACATGGATGTAAAAAAATGACGAACTGTAATTAAACACATGAAACTCGAGTCAAATATATAAATCAGCCGTGAATTAAGCAAACCATAGCTGCTCAACAACAAATTCATTTACACAGCTGAAAACATGATACATAAACAGAACATTCATGCTCAACATGATTAAAGCATACTTCAGATATACTTATCTTAATGAATAGGAAATCAACCAAGTGCGTGCTCCTCCCAATGAACCTCCCAACTTTAGACCACACTATTCATCAACAAGAGTCACCTTCGAGGCCGGGACTAAGTTCCACCCAAGGCAAGGAATTCAAACTCAGCCGAGGTTACAGGGAAGACAATTACATACACCTTCAACAGAAGAATGCTCTCCCGTGAATCTCCCACGCTCACTGCAAGACTGACCCCTCATTACCCAACCATGCCTGCTCCACCCCGTGAGAGAGTGCACCTTCACCGGGCCACCAGATAGTCCTTCGCCGCCACTCTACCCGGGTTACGTGAACAACCGACCTGGAATTCCTCTCAGCTCCAAGGCAGCTACGTGGGATTCCTCTTCCAGAGGAGTTCTTCTCCCCGCCAGCATTTCACCCGAGGAGTCACTACAGCTCCATTGAGCCTCACGCAAATTCCGCAGACTGCTTAATCACAACATTCCACCTGGAAAACACGTATTGCTTTCCAAAAGGTTCTCACCGCCACAGATAATCTCACTCGGATGATTTCATCTGAGCAGCTCTACCACGCTAGCTCAATTTTCCCAACCACCATTCTTTCCACCTGAAGCTTAACATTGTGATTTCGCCTCGTGAAATGCTATCGTAATTTCTCGTAAAATGTACACCATCTCCACGCCGGACTGTGGTATACCATTCCTCAAGACAACATGTGCTAACTGCTTTAGATAATCCGGATATTCGGGTGAGGTCGCACCGGGTTCCACGACCGGTTTGTCTGTAATGGAGTATGCAGCCCCATTCGGCTCGCTCGTTTTTATTTACGTACCCGTGGTTGACACTCATCACCCTGGGAACTACATGTATCCCAACCACGCTTCTTCCCACCACTTGAAACTCAATGGGTCCTTCCAAAGAGCTTAGGGTAAGATAATATGCACATGGCTCCTTTGGAAATAATATTAAAATATTATTCTGTGCCTAAGCCCCCTAGGCTTTAGCCCCTAGGCTCATTACTCAACACCTTTCCCACCTTTCACTCGATCCCTTGCTCCATTCAGGACGCCAAATTCCCCATCATTCTTTCATTGTGGTCGGTCTGCACTCGCGGTATTTACATTTTATTAATTGACCCGCATACATAAAAGTGTATATCATGTGCTCCTCGGCCTTCAACACTTAGGCTCCCCGGGTTTCATCAACAAAACTCATAAGCCTACAGCCTTTTATTCAAAACTTGGCTCACCAAAATTCTATAGAACATAATCACCAGCAATTCTTTGCATATAACATGATCCGTAACGGGGCTCCGCCTTGGGGACACCACAATCCCCTCCTTATTTTTAATCGTCTCGCAACTTATTAATCATCAAGGCGGTCCTTCAAAATTTTCAAAAGATGCGGTTACTCCTCACCAGATATTGACCGTGATGTTCCATGTTGTAATCCTCAGAATGCTCAGGTCCACTGACCTTTACAAGCTCTATGGGTTGATTCGACGCTTTGTTTTTCCGGCCCAATATGCGCACATGATGCACTTGAGGACACCTTCTCAAGTTCCACCCGCCAATCACAAATTAATCGATAACATGATTAGCATCAGTACATATTTCTGGCAGTGAAACATGAAACACATTATGTACTGCTAGATGTAATGCAAGCATGTATGTAATCGGCCCGATCCTTTCCGTGATCTCAAATGGCTCCACAAAATCTTGCCGCCAACTTAGCGCAACTTCCCCACTGAACTTCGTTAGCTTTCACTTTCAGAAAAACATGGTCACCCACTTTGAATTCTCTATGGGTTCTCCTTACATTTACCGGGCCAGAATCCTCTTTCTCGGGCCCGTCTCGGGCAGTTTTCAAATTTCGCTTGATTTTGATCATCCTGACCTTCCATCTCTTTGAGAGTAGTTCCAGTCCAACTATCGGTTTCGTCACCGGATTATCCCAAATTTCACCGTGGCAGGTTGCACTTCCTTCCATAAAGTGCTTCAATGGGCTCATCTTCAAAGATGAATGATACCCATTATTGTAGAAGCAAATTTCCCTACCAAATGCGTGTAGTCTTCCCACCTGATGGTTTATCCATCACACACACATCCTCAACATATCCACAATAACTTGATTCACCCTCTGTCTTTTCCCATCTGAATCTGGATGACAAGTTGTGCTAAAAAATAATTTAGTCTCAAAACCAACAAACAAATATTACCAAAAGTTTGAAGTAAACTTCAAATATATGTCTAAAACAATTGTCTTAGGAATGCCATGCAAGCATGCAACTTCTTTTTAAAAGATACCAGCAACATTCACGCTCTGTGGATGGTTTTTAATGGAATAAAATGGGCGTACTTTTAGTAAGCTTGTCCACCACCACCATGATTGGAACGCGCTGCCATGCATTTGTTCTGGGTAATCCTGTGATAAAAATCCATGGTTATCACCTCTCACTTCCACTCAGACAGGTCGCAACAACCCCGGCTGCGTGTTCATGTCACTTTGACCTTCGCATTCCATACATCCAAGGATGTATTCACTTCTTCATACCCGTGCTGTAATATTGGCTTTTGACTCCGCCGCTTACAAATTTTGTAACCTGGGTGTCCATCATAAGTCACATTATGTATTTCCTTTAGTATTGCCAGCTCAATTCTCTGTCATTATTGGGTATATACACTCTGTTTTTTTGTATAGAAGTAAGTCATCAATTCCCAAAGAATAACCTTTCTCACCAGGACCTTCACAATAGTTTTGTTACCAGCCTTTCAGACCGCGAAATCAGCATTTGCAGCCTAAGAATTCGGTCTTTCAATCCCGGTTCTCGCGATATGCTAATGGTTGTAGTACGTAATTCATGCACTCTCCTTCTCACTGAAAGTGCATCAGCTACTTTATTGTCCTTCCCTTTGATATACTTGATATCAACATATTCACACGAAATTCCGCATCTAATTTGTCCGCATTTGTTGGCTGTTCAGTCAGTATTTCGTGATCAAGAATCGCTCTTAATTCAAATCTTCTTGCCCATGAGGTAATGTCTCCATTTCCTTTGACAACCGGCCGCAAATTTCTAAATCATGAGTGGCATAATTCTTTTCATGTTTTTAAATTTCTGGATTCATATAACAAATTACAAATCCCTCTCTTGGTCAGAACCTCCTGTACTCTTCCTTACACGCGTCCGTGCATACCACGCAATCCTTACTTGGATCAACAATCTTCAAAATACATGCATGGGTTAAAAGAGACTTTAACTACTGAAAACTATATTTAGAATATGTTGTCCAAACAAATTTCACCCCCTTTCTTTGCAAGGAAATGATAGAATGAGCTATCCTTGAAAATCCGGATATGAACCCCCTATAATAACCCGCCGTAATCTATGAAGCGATCTAACTGCTATATTTCTTGCAGGCCGCTACTCTTGGATGGTTTTACCTTTCGATCCACAAAGAATCCTTTATATATATGTCCCAGATAATGGATCTCGCTTTTGGTAAAATGGCATTTTGCTCGGCTTTTGCATATAGTCGGTGTTCTCTCTCAACACCGCAAAGACTATTCTAAGATGTTGTTGTTCGTGTTCTTCCTTTGTATTGGAGTACACCAAGATATCGCCCAAGAAGACTATAACGAACTTGTCACGTATAATTTCGAACACCTATCTTTATTAAGCACATGAAGACAAAGGTGCTGCTGGGACAAATTCAAACGTACCATCAGAATTCATAATGACCGTATCTTGTTCAAGGCAAATTGTCGGGATGTCTTCATCTTTATCCTCACTTGATGATACCGTATCGGCGTCTATTTTCGAAAATACCTTCGCATCCTTTAATCGATCAAAAAAAGATCATCAATTTTTGGCAGAGGATATTTGTTCTTGATGTTGACTTTTATTCAACTGCCAAAAGTCAATGCACGGCCTCATCGTCCCATCTTTCTTTCTTCACAAATAGGACCGGGCTCCCCACGGTGACACATCAGTTGCATATACCCTTTCTTTTAATGTACTGAATGTAGCTTGGTAACTCTTTTCAAATCGGGTGTGTCATCCTATAGAGGCCAAATCGGAGCTGCTCCAGGCATCGATTTATAGAAAAATCGATGTCCCTCTTTTGAGGTAGTCCAGACACCTCCTGAAACACGTCTTCGAATTCTTTGAGCACCCCTGTGGTCTTCTAGATTTGAGACCGTATCTTGGAATACTTCTTCCAATTGGTCACGAAATAATGGATGTTCTTTCCAGAATATTTCTCTCAACAGATAGTCGAGATTTCTAACAGCCTACCTACTGGAATTCTTTGACCGTTAATTAATTCTTCTTCGTCAGCATGTAACCTCTTATTTCGCAACTAAAAGGCATGGTGGCCGGTCCAACTACCATCCTAATTATAATCATATGAGCCTAAGGGGCGTAATAATCTAAAATTTTAGTGCTCATTCCCTTCATGTCCACTCAACAGGACTTAACTATTCGCTGACCTTCCTCTTGGTCCCTGCGGCTAACCGCACTTCAACCAAGACTTCTCATGCTTGCTATTCGTTAGATGCAAAATTTCCACAACCCTAGGATCTACATAACTAAGGCCAGCCCCCCGACCAACTGTAACAACAAGTGTGGCTCAGTTGTTGATCATAATTCTTCCACTTCAATCATATGTGATTGAAATTTTGTTTGCTTATTGTCTGTGGCTATGTAGATCCTTCTAAGATTCTCGGGTCAGCCTTCATCCTCCACCTGCTTCAGCTTGTCGTAATCAGCAGGGATGCCTTTGCCTTGTCCTTTCTGTAGCGTCAGACTTCCATGATTCCCTTTACGTACCTAACACCCATGGTTGAGGCCTTGACATTTGTTCACTAACTTCAACTTTTCTGGGCTCTTTAAAGTTTTGGATCGTCTCCTATGACTCAAGTCAAAAAGGGGAGGGCTTGGTTTCTCTCTCTCTGCTCTCTTTCTTAAACTTCTTCTCAAGTTATTCCAAGCCTTCTCAAAGATAGGCTTTTCTCTCTGCTGTTCAGATAGGCATTTCTGTCTTTCTTATGGTCTCTTCCATGAACCTGGGATCATCATATTGAATCTCGTCACTCATGGAAGGTGGTAATCCACCTTCGTGTAATCCTTCAATTTTAACAGCCTCGTCTTTTGATGAACGGAACATACTTCGTGAGTTCCGAAAAATTCTATCTACACCTTTCATCAATGGTTATGCTTCCCAGTTTGAGTTCAAGAACTCCTTCATATTTCTTGTCATAATACCCTTTAGTCGTATTTTCCTCGGAATACTCTTTAATTCCTTCCTAAGTGACCTCTTTCTCTTCTTTGATGTGCTGCACAAACCCATCCCACCACATAGATGCCTTCCCTTCGCTATGGGCTATTATCGCATCTTTCCTTCTCAGATGAGGTAATAATCATAGCTGGAAGTATTTTCATGCCAAGCAACTATACCCAAGATCCTCCTCCTTATTATGTTCTCCTTCGAATGTTGGAGGTTTAATTTGTTCATCTCTCCTTTCAATTCCTCCCTTTGTGATTTATAATGTTTTCTCGTGGTATGCCTTGAACCGTCAGGTTCATCATTAACGCCCTTACGACCGCTGATGTCGGCTACCACTCTAGACCGCTTCTTTCTCCTAATGGCTCTTCGACCGCCCACTGAGTTCCCTTTCCTTTCTCTCAAGTTTCTTCTCTATTCTTTCCAGACTCGCATGAATCTTAAGTTTAATTTCCTTTGCCGATCACTGACTTTCATGAGCTGCTATCGCTGCCCTTGGCTTCTTTTTGTAACCTCTCAATGATTTTCATCAGATGTCCCTTCCTTATCCATCTCTTTTCCATGCCCATTAGAGTGCGATCCCTCAAATCCTTGATTAACATCTTTTCCTTCTTGATCGCTCTTCCATTTCTGTGGGAGAGAATTGGCATTCTTCCCCACTCCTATACTTGGCGCCGATTATTCCGAGTTTTGGCCTCCGTTGTATTCGGAACACACATCGCAATCCAATTCAAATCGTCGTGCCATTAAACTCACTTAATATCCCACAATATTCATAATTAATAATGTAACAAGAATGAAAGTTACTCTTGCATTTCTACAAGTTTTCCTCGAGTTCTCAGTGATGGTTTTTTTTTGGGTGTCCGAAATTTAATTCAGTTGTTTCGGAACTTCCTGTTTTGGATTTTTGCAACTCCTGACGTCTAGCTTTACTATCCTCTCGGATTTTCGATCTCCGATAAGCTTGTTTACTGGCCGGGTCTTCCCGAAGCCTCTAGCTCTGAAGCATATAACTATGCCAAGACCGTGGCTGTTTCCTTCTCGTGTCTACTCCTATCGAGTTTTCAAAATTACGCCGCCAATGCATGATGCCTCACAACTCATTCGGGATTCCTATGCCTTTTAGCTCTTCGTGCTAAGCCTTAGCCGGATGTGACCGTTGTTCATGACCTGTGCCTCATCCCTTATCGGGTTCGTTTCGCGAATGGTCGAGTTTAAACGCTTTGACATCGTAAAAATCTCGATTTCCGATTCGATGGGCTTCGTCTCGCGGCTAGCTCCTCCGCTCAGATCCTTTCACCATACAACCACACTATATATGACCTTAATCAAACCATCCTTCGGGGTTTCAGTGATTTCAATATCATTCTCGCACGGACTCTCCGATGGGTCCCATTATTGACTGGTCAAACAAGCCTTCCTCCTCTGTTATAATTCGCCACCTCGTCTCTTCCTCGATACTGTGTGGCTCCACACACCTGTTTTATCGGAAATCGCGTGATCGCTGATTTTCCCATGCTCAAACTCTTGCCTCCGGATTTCCGATATCCTCATGCCCATATCCTATGCCTTCTCGCTTTTAACACAATGGCCAAGTTAGGTCCATGTGACTCCTACTCAGGACTGCATTTCCAAAGCTCTCGGCCGGGTTTCTCGGTTCTGGTTTCAAGTGTATGAACTACTTGTCACCGTCTCTGATTTCATGATGCGGATCTCCACAATGCGGTCTTGGCCAAAGAACGGCCCAAGCATTAAATCGATCGCGACTCCAGTGGGAAAAGACCTCTATGTCAGAATTCGCTGATTCTCCTATTTTCGACTCTGCGGAATCTCCTGACTCGTGTCCACCTAGGAATTCTACCGCTAAGATCTATCCTCGGGATTTCGAGAATCATGTGGTCTCGATTTCCTGAAAGTTCGAATAACCTGGACGCTTCGAGACTTCTCCTCACCCAAGAGGACTTGTTCATGTAATTGGCCAACCTGTGACGCACATGGCTAATCCCCTAGGGGATCTATCACTCATGCTCTCCCAGCTTAAACCACTGCAATACTGAGTTCTAAACCTCGTGCACGCTCTTCCGACTGGCGCTGCGGTGGGTTTGCCTCCCATCAGACTGACGGTTCTCACAATTCATCGGGTAGAAACCTCGCCTTCCCACGGGCTATCGTAGACCATACCAAATGGTAATTTCACAAAGATCGCTACACCTCCGAGCTTATAAACATGGTCAAGCAACTACTTGACATATTGAACAAACCCACGGGCCCCGAAATTGGCCATTCCAGCCCAATTTCTCCTCACATTTTCGTCCAAATACCGCCCACCTGCCCATCTAGCTCGTCAAAACCTTGGCCTGGAACAATTTGTAGTAACCTATTGCTCCATACCAATTTGTAGTGTATCAATTCACTACCCAGGTTCACCTAACCTCTTACGCACATCATTCGATACATGGATGTAAAAACAAATGAATCTAACCAGAATTAAACACATAAAACTCTGAGTCAAATATATAATTCACCCCCTAATTAAGCAACCATAGCCAACAACAAATTCATTTACACTGAAAACATGACATATAAACAGTACCAGTGCTCAACATGATTAAAGAATTCGAGTACTTATCTTTTAATAGTTGTAGAAATCACCAACCAAGTGCGGGCCTTCCACGAACCTCCCAAATTAGGACCACACTGCTCATCACCAAAGAAGGGATCTACCGAAATGGACCGAGCTCCACCTCAAGGCAAGGAATCTAAACTCAGTCTGAGGTTACAGTGGAAGACAATTACATACACCTCACGAAGTTAGCTCTCCTGTGAATCTCCCACGCCACTGCACACGGACCCTCATTCCCCACATGCCTATTCCACCCTGTGAGAGTGCACCTCTTCACCGCCACCTAGATAGTCCTTCGTCGCCAGCTCTTTACCTTGGGTTACAGAATGTGACTCCACTGAATTCTCTCTGGCTCCGCAGTTACAGGGATTCCTCTGTGAGCTTTTCCCCTGCACTCTCTCACCGAGGGGAGCTGCCACAGTCCACAAGCCTCACGCAAATTCAAGATCAAGCAATCACAACATTCCATGGAAAACACAGACAAGGCTTTCAAAAAAGGTTCAGCTGTCACACGATAATCTCACGGGATGATTTCTTACTTGAAAGCAGCTTCAAATGCTATCGTGTTAGATCAATTTTCCAACCACCGTGATTTTTCCACTGAAGTTTAACATGTATTTCTGGGCCTCGTGAAATGCGCATTAATGTAATTTCGTAAACACACCATCTCCACCCTCACTGATCAGGTATACACGATTCCCAAGACAACACAAAGCAATTGTTTCAGAGATAATCCCCGATATTCCTATGGAGGGAGGGCCTCTGCACTGTTCCACCATCAGGGTTTGGTTCGTGAATGGGAGGCGGCAGCCCCCATTCTCGCCTGGCCTGGTTTTATTTAGCATGCACTGTGGTTTGACACTTGTCACCCCGGGAACTACATGCATCCCATCCTATCTCTTCCCACCACTTGAAACTCACCGTCTCCAAAGGACTTAGGGATAAAATAATAATATGTATGGCTCTTTTGGAAATAATATTAAAATATTATTCCGGTGCCTAAGCTCCTAGGCTTAGCCCCCTAGGATCAGCTTCTACTCTTTCCCACCTTCACTCCTCATCCCTTGCCCATATTCAGGACGCCAGCCCCCATCACTCTTCTTTCATCGTGGCTCTATTCAAGATCATGTATTTCATTTTATTAATTGACTTATACATACAAGTATAACACAGCTCCTCGCTCAAATTCTAGGGGTCTCCTGCCTAACAGTAAAACCATAAGCCCATGCCTTTTATTCAAACTCTTGGCTCACCTACCTATAGAACATACTCACACCCTTTTGCATAACATGATCCTGTAATCTGGCTCCTCGGGCCTTGGGGACACTACAGAGGGGGCCATGGGGATGACATGGAAACTGAGAAAGAAATGGAGGTCACATGGTCACATCAGGGGCTGACAGGTGGACACTAGAGCCACATCAGTAGCCACGTTACCAAGATGAAGTAGGCCTTTGTTCACCCAATGAAGCCAAAATATTAGTTTGGCCATAATAGGAGCATAAAATATCATAACTAGATGAAATTTCAGGGGTATGTTTGCAGTGAGGAGGACTACAAAAGTGTCAATGAGGGTCATTGGCCAATTCAGCTCTAGATGTCTATAAATTACAAATTAGTGGTTTTTTAAGAATAGGGTGGTACTTCTTGATAGAGGCCATGTTGCTGATGAAATTTTGATAATGATTTAGGGGAGAAAACATGAAGATACTCAGTGGAGCATTTGGCCAAATTCCAAGTGGTTTGGAATGGAGATGCAAAAATAGACCAAAATCCATTATTCTATGAGACATTTTTTGGATTTTTGGGATCTTCAGAGGAGAGAAAGGCACCCCCAATCACAAATATGGAAAAATTATCCTAGTCAACATTTTACCTCCTCAACAATCTAGACAACTTTGTCTCTGTTGAAATTTCATAACCTAGCACCAGGGTATTAGTTCCAAGAAAAATAAACTCCACTGATTAATATCATAGCTAGGTTCATCAACAATAAATTAGCGGAAGCATAAACCAGAAACCAATGCACACATTTGCACACGAGATTCGAGTAAACACCCCTGGAAAAACCCTCACGGGAAAACCAGTTATGTGGGATTTTATTATTAATTTGGGGCTCCCTTCCTAGGAAAATGGCCCCTCTGAGGAAATCATAATTACAACAATTATCCTAGCCTCATAAACCTTGAGGATACTAAAACCCTTGTTGTCACTTTGTCTCTTTCCCTCAGATCCCTACACCTGCACACTTGAAAGATCACTCTATGTGTAGTCTCAATCTCACTTATGTCTTCTCCTCTTACCTTAGTTTCCTTTTATAATATTGAGATTATACCAAATCAAACCCTAATCCAAAACCCTAGATCTCATCCAAAGTGATCAACGATTGAGATCTAGTCTCTCATTAACTTTAGATCTAACGACTATGACTTAATTTAATTTTCACTTAGGTTACTAAAGCCAATAACTTAAGGTTTTAACTTAATTAACCTCCATTAATTACAAAAGGTCATTCATTTACACAAAATGAACTTCTAAGATTCTAAGAGGCATTAGATGACTTCCAGAGGTTAGACATTGAGCCTTTGTGGAAGTATCTGTCTGACGCTACAAAATCAACACTCCCTCTTAGCGAGGAAGGTACTTCTACCACTTGGAGATGGCTCTATCTTCACTATCAAAGATGCTACTGTATCGTCTCTCGCTCCTCCCTCTGACTCGAAATATATCCCAACCGACTCGCTCGAAATTTTCTACGAATAATTTCCTTTGATAATGCTCCTAGAAGTCTCCTGCTCCTGAGCATCCTGCATGGTCATCTCGTACTGTGACTGCTTCTTCTGGACAGACTTGGAAGGTTGCTCCTTCCCACTAGAACTTGAAGGTTGACTCCCTATGAGCTACTCACCCTTCAGAGATACTTGCTCCTTGTCCTTTGTCACTCTGATAGTGCTTGCCATAGCTCGCATAGGCTTTCCCTTTAGCCTATACAGGTTGCTCTCTCTAACTCCAAAGATTGTTGCTTTGTCTAAGCTTAGATCCTCTAGGCATAATAAGCACATGCCCATCTCAAAATAAGACCTCATATCCCTTCTTCTCAAACGTTGAGACTAAGAGCACCCTCCACCTGAGCTATGGCACCCATAGTACATTTTTCACTCTCAATACGCCACTTGACTCCATCCGAAATGGCATTGTTCCAGATCCTTTCATTGCATGCTTGGTGGCCACACCAAGGTCCACATGCATGTCTAAGTCTGATGTTGTAAAGCTTTCAAATAACTCACGTGCTCTTGTCATATGACATGTGGCTCCACTATCAATCAGACACACACTAGATGATAAAGCGCCTTTGGAAAGCTCGGAAACAAGGAAAACCTCATCCTCAAACCTTTTGGCAAACTCATCTTCCTCTGTCATTGTAGCAACTTGGTTGCATCTTGTTTTCACCCTTCTTCCTTTCCAAACATTGTGAAGCATATTGTCCCTTCTTATGATAGTTGAAGCATTTTACCTTACTTGGGTCCCTTCGTGTGCCTGCTCGTGAAGATGAATCTCCACCTGTGTTATTTTGAACCTTCCCCTTTCCCTTCTTGACCTGGCTAGAAAGAGCTACAATGTCCTCATCCTTCTTGTGTTTGCCTCCATTCAGTTCTTCATCCCGAAGTTCCTCTTGAACGAATTCATTTCACAATATTGACCAATAAAGGAGCTTCTCTCGTGCCACAAGCCCTTTGATTAATGGTGTCCACTCCTTAGTGAATCCTTTCAGTGTCATCATGTCCAACTCTAAATCTGACACTGTCTTCCCAACTACTGCCAATTCATCTCGAACTTGTTGGATCTTGGTGAGATAACTTGTCACTATCTCTGATCATTTCATCTTTGTGCCCCTAAGCTTCTCCCTCGACACCATTATGTGATTCTCGCTCTTGCTTTGAAATAATCTCTTCAGAGCCTCCCATGTGGTGTGGGTTGATTTCTTTCCTGGTAAATGAGGGATCAAGTGATCCTTCACTCAGTCTAGGATTATCTTCTTGGCTTTCACATCCTTCAAAGTATGGGCATCCAAGTCTTTTGGATCTGTTGGTGGCGCCACGACGGAGTTGGCATACTCCCAAATATTGTTTTCCATCATCACTGGCATAATCTGCTCTTTCCACACACTGTAGTTGGACACCTCGTCCAACATGTCTTCGAACCGCACTCATGATGCTGACATCTTGGCAACCTGCTGAAAACTCACAAATTTGACTTATGGACCACCCAGACCCGTGACCAAGGCTTCCCACAACCTCCTTCTGCTAAGATCTTTTTCTGGGCTACCCGGCTATCTCAGCTCATTGCTTGGCAAGTCTCCTCACTGCCCAAAATTTTTTGGGCAATTTTCCTGCTGTCTTTGTGGCTACCCGGCGATTGTTTCACCTAATCACCCATAGCCTCCTTGCCTATTTAGGCCGACCCCCCTACTGTCAATTCTGCAGCCCGACTGTCGGTTTGCTCTACTCGACTAGTGCATTAAACTCCAAGCCAGTCGGCACTTACCTTTTGTTGGCTCCAAACCTTAGCCGGCAGACCCTTTTTTCCACGTACACCCATGGATTTCAGTGTTGTCACCTGCACCAGCCACTCCACTTTCCGGTGGGTGGGGGCTGCCTTTCTTAGCCTGCGTGCTTAGTCGGCTGCAGGCTGTTTGCCATGAGGTTATCTCCCCGACTCCTTGGTGACTCTCCTCGCGTGGACTGTCCTCTACCGGCGCTCCTTTTCACATATGTTTCCCCTTGCACAGTCTGTCGACGGCTGCTCCTCAGCCCACGTGACGGTCTCTCTTCTTAGCAACCTCCACCTTCAGCTCGCGGCTCCTTATTTTTGTCGGCGGTTGTGTTGGCTCCATGACTTGTAGCTATCACCACCGATATCTAAACAGCCCCAACTCATGTCGATCCTCTACGCTGGATTGATCCTTGTCAGCATGGCTCACCTCCTCCTATCTCTTATCCGTGCATGGCTCTACTGCAGCGGCCAAACGTGCCCACGATTTTTCAGTGGCTGTTCTCTCACACAAAATCCACGGATCTGCTCAGCAACCTCATGATCACTTAATATTTTGTTGCAGTTATGGCCTCAACGATTTTTCTGCAGTTTAATTTTTTCATCGATATTCACAACTAGACTGCCCATCAAACCACAGCATCCCACGATCCGTCACTGCAGCTCATGCGGTCGTACAACGTATGTCCGTACGACTCTGTACAACTCCTTTTTCTTAATTTAATTACCCTGTAGCTCTGTAAAACTTGGAAGATTTCCTGCAGATGCTGCAAATCTCAATCTCATGCAGATTTGGCTTCTTCAGACTCTGACCCATGTTGAAATTCTAGAACCTAGCACCAGGGTATTAATTCCAAGTAGCACCAGTGTATTAATTCCAAGCAGAAACAAATTTCACTGAATAATATCACAGCTAAATTAGTGGAAACATAAAACAGAAACCAGTGCACACATTTGCACACGAGATTTAGATAAACACCCCTGAAAAAACCCTTACTAGAAAACCAGTTCTATGAGGTTTTATTATTAATTTGTCGCTCTCTTCTTGGGAAAATGGCCCCTCTAAGGAAATTGCAATTACAACAATTATCCTAGCCTAAGATATTAAAACCCTTGTTGTCACTTTGTCTCTTTCCCTCAAATCCCTGCACCAGCTGAAATATGGCTCTTTGTGTAGTCTCTATCTCAATCTCACTTGTGTCTTTTCCTCTTAATTTACCTTCATTTTTATAGTCTTGATATTAGACTAAATCAAACCCTAAGCCAAAACGCTAGATATCATCCAAAGTGATCAACAGTTGAGATACAATTTTCCATTCACTTTAGATCTAACGGTTATGACTTAATTTCATTTTTACTTAAGTGATTAAAGCCAATTACTTAGGATTTTAATTTAATTAACCTCCATTAATTACAAAAGGTTATTCATTTACACAAAATGAACTTTTAAGTTTTTAAGAGACATTAGATGACTTCCACAAGCTAGACATCGAGCCTCTGTGGAAGTACTTGTCTAACGCTACAAAATCAACAATGTCGCATAAGATTTTCTATGTTTGCTTCATTTGAGAGATAGCCATTTTGGCTAAAAATTCCAAGTCTGGAAAAAATGCTAAAAAGACAAAGTTGACAATTCCATATTGATGTAGAATTCGCTAGGAACATCAAATTTCCAATCTAAAGGTTGTTGTGTACTCACCATCACCATTATTATCTGGACCCAATACAAAAAAAAAATGTGGTTCCTGGCATATTTTCTTCTACAAGTGACAAAAGTTGGTCGTTGAGCTTGATTACACCAGTGAGAAAAGTGTAGAAATTGAGCAAAAATGGTGATTTCTGAGAGCTATAATTTTGAGCTATGAGCTCATATTGGAGCATGAATATATTGATTAAAAATATAATTCACAATCAAATATGTATGAATACCTAGATATTGGACAAGTGCTTCAAGGTTTTTTAGAAATTGAAAAGAAGAAAGACATGTAGCCTTAATTGACAAAATTTACAATGTGCATAATTTCTAGAATTTGAAAGAAACTATACATATCTAGGAAATGAAATGTTTCTAACAGTATTATTTGTATGCACGCTTAAAGAATCAATGTTACAACTGGAGCAAGTAAAGTTTGGAATTGAAGAGCAACATCAAGGAAAAAGAAACATGGAAGATGCACAAAGATCCTACAACTATGAAGAAGAAGTCAGAGGACTCAACATTAGTATGTGGAATGAAGAAACATAGTCTAATGGACATAGAGACAAAATAGAGCCATTATAGCTTGTAGAAACCATGAGGAGTTTGAGGATGGAAGTGCAAGGTAATTGTTGTACTATGTTGTCATTGATGTCAAAGGGTTGATGTCATGTGGTGTCATAGTGATGTGTTGTCATTGATGTCAAGGGATTGATGTCAAAGGGTTGACATCAAGTATTGTCATAGTGATGTGCTTATATCATTGATGTATTGATTGTTGGATTATGGTGTATCATTGTTGTCATGTCATGGTTGATAGGAAGTACCAAATGGATGAACTCCAAAGTGGTCCCCTTATGGTGAAATCCATCATGGAAAGACGCTTTGTGAAGTCCAAATGGTTAAGTGTTTGAGTCATCCTAGATGTGTGGTTTGGTAGCCCCAGCAGTGTAGTGTTTGTATGAGGAATAATGTAATGAACATGGATAGTACATGTCATGTTTTTTCCAGTGATATGTGGAACGTCGCATAACTCCTCATGGTTAGAGATTTATGGCCTTGTGAAGTTGGAGAACCTTCATGAGTCATTTAGAAGCGCCTAGAGGGTCAATGAAGTCAAAAAGGTCAAAGAAGTCAAATTATTCTAGAAGCTCCTAGAAGAAGTTGACCAGTCAAAGTGGTTAGTCATGGGTTAAGTGGTTGCAACAAGAAAACAATTAAAAATAAATTAGTTGCAACTAGAAGTGGAGATTTTACTATTTGTGGAATAAGTGGTTGTAAGTTGATAAGTGGTTAGAAGTGGGTTAGCCCCAAAAGAAGGAAGATGGGTAAGTTGGTTAGAAGATAACCCCGAGCAAAAGCTACTTGGAGAAGTATAAATAAGAGAGAAAGGGTCTCTTATGATGATGAATCTCTTGAGCATATTGAAGGTCTATTTTTGGTGAAAGGTTCATTGCATGTACTCATGGATGCATTAGAAGTTCCGCAAGTCTGAGATAGCAAGAAAGTTTGACGGAAAAAGTTTCAGAGGTTCAGAAAACCCTAGTTTTTTGAAGCCATACGCAGGCTGCAGTGGGCCATATCGCGTACATATGTGGGTT
>SNQJ01S0034546.1:88360-98957 GCA_010110895.2 Picea sitchensis
CAGTAGATATTGAAGAAGAACTTGTCAATGCCATGGAAGAGATTGATAGACTTAGAGAAAAGAAAAGAAAAGAAAAACAGTTACTGCTCAGGTATGAGAAAACATGCAATGAACCATCTGAATAAATTTCTCTATTGAAGGTTAAGTTAGAAGAGGCTAAGAAGATTGAATATGTCCTCAAACAACAATTGAAGGAAGCCGAAACAAAAGGTGAAAAATTGGAAGCTGAAGTAGTGACTGTCAGAAAATATCTAGAGAAATTTTAGGCCTTATATCATCAGAATCTGACTAGTATTAAAGCCTCAGAAGGATTAGCCTCCATTATGAATCAGCAAAGGAATTCAAAGTTGAAAATTGGTTTGGGTTATTGATGCAGCCCCCCCTAGTCCCCGTAGGGTTGCGCGACCTCCTGGTCAAAGGATATTTGTTTCTTGAGTCTGATGACTCTCTGAAACCTTAATGGTTTCCTTCTGTATCAAGACACAGGCCCTTTCGGCTTCTTGGTGCAGGTCTGATAGAACCTGCGACCTTCCCTTTTTCTTTGCTACGAAATCTCAGAGTGTTGAACGATAGCTCCTTTTCATATAAGCCCTATCTTGAATGTTACCACGCAATTGCGGGCGCACCCACAAGTGGTTTGGAGTTAAAATACTCTTGGGCCCGCAATGCTCATACGAATTCCACATGTCCCCTTGACGGAACCACTGTTTAAATTGTGGCCCGCCTTCGATATCTTAAACTCCTCACAATTTTTGTCCCCGCAATACTACGAGATCGTCGATCTCACTATCTTAACGACAATGTCTAAATCGATGATTATATCTATGCCCTTTGAATCTACAGACAATATATGCTTCCTCTGAATCAATGGTCGATATCTCTTCGCAATTTCGGACTTCGGGAATTCAAAATCTCAAACCCAACTTCCTCCGTACTCCAATCTCCCGGAGTTGACAATCTGTGAACACTTGTCCTGCTCAATCAATAGTTCTTCTCCCACTATGGATGTTTTACCTTTCAACACAGATCAATGGTCTTGTGACCCTCTTCTCGATCGACAGTTGAGATCTCCTCCGGGTCTTCGGACTTCTGAAATCTCAAATCTCAAACTTCATTTTCCCCAATGGCTTTTATCGGGAGTCTGTGATCCATTGACGCGTGTCCTCTTGATCTAACGATCAAGGATTTCTTCGGGACTTTACCCGGAATGCATGGATCTATGCCACGTCCCTCTTAGATCAAATGGCTGCAAATCACTTCGGTACTTTACCCGGAGTTCACGGATTCATGCCATGTCTCCCTTAGATCTCATGGTCCAGATCTTATTTTGGGTCTTCGCACTCCGGCGATTTCATTTCTCAAATTGAAAAACCCACTTCAACTTCCCCGGAGCTCGAGATATGTTGCCAAGTTCCTCCTCATAGATCAACAGCTCTCATCTCTTCGGTTATTCGAGCTTCAGATGTTTCAACGCTTCAACCTCCGCCTTCCTCTAGATCCTCCAACCTATTGACATGTAACCTCCTAGATCAACGATCCAGATTTAGTCTGACCCTTCATCTCTCCGCGCTTCGGGTGTTTCAAGTTTCAAACTTGCTTCCTTCTAGACTTCACAATATCTAACGGTCTAGATCCTCTTTGACGATCCGATGCTCGGAGTTCACCCCGAACAATCTGATGACTCAGATCTGCTCTTGTGATCGGACGGTTGAGGTTCTACTTCGGTTTTTCAGCTCTTTAGGCTCTGGAAATCTCAAAGTTCAACCCCGATAGGTTCTCTCTCCTCTATGCTGCGAAGTGTTGAGGTTATTTCACCTTCCTCTGATATGACGACTATCGATCTTCTTCACTGCGATCCAACGATCACGGTCGCTCCTCCTTCTGAGATTCTGATATCTCCTCGCTTGGAATATTTATCAATCTTCAAAGGTTTCGAACCTTTGTTCTTTCTACGAGTCTAATTCTGGGATCTCGTCAACACTCGGGAAAAGTGTTATCTCTTCTGAGCTTCTGTCCTTGAAAGGATTTCGATCTCCCACGCACACCTTGAGTTCTTGGGATTTCGATAACTCAAATCGAAGGATTTCTTGGAAAGAAAATCTTCTCGCCCACCCGACGTTCCTCTATGCTAGTTCTTCGAAGATTGGTCACTCCTTGACGATGTGCACACCTTGCACCTGGTCTAAGTTTCTCTTATTCTCTCTGAACTTCTCTGAGCCACTCTGAGACTCAATCGGTGCACTCATTGCATTCGAGATGCACACCTTGCATACGAGTGTCAGAAGAGAAACAGTTGAAACTCATAATGTTTCGTCACGAACTCATACAGTCAATCTCTCTAACAATCATGCATGAAGGAAAATGAAAATAACCAAACACACATAATATCACAGTCATTCAATCATACATCAAATGAACACAGTCCAAGGATTTGGGACAATTATGTTTGTTCTATTCATTCATGAAAACAAATTTACATAGTGTTTCTTCTACTCTACTATGTTCTACTGATATCTATGATCTCTATATCATTCTTTCTACTCTGTCTATCTGTTACAATACAACAATGAAAAAACTATCTAAGGACTGGCTCCACGAGCTCTCTCGTCCTGTCTGAAATCTATCCTATCAAACTCAAAGTTGTTACCTACTTTTTCCTATTACAATAACTACCAGTTATTGTCAAATAGAGTCAACACTCCATATCTACCATCTCTTACATTCCTTCACAACTTTACAAACAAGTTACAATTTTAAAATGATGTTTACAAAATAACCCAACAACCGATTTATCTCTGAAATAAATGTTTGATTTGAAACTCGGTCCTACTAATATGTCATTCGTTCGCCTCCACGCGTGCGTTGTTGACTTGGAAGGCAATTCTCCTACATCATACTCCTATGGTTAAAAAAATTCATGGACTCATGTCCATGAGCTCCTGCACTGTTTTTCCATGCTTCAAAATATCAGGTTCTGTAACCCAACTTGCATCTTCCATTGGATGATATTTCCACTTCACTAAGTATTCAATATATGTCTTCCTTTTGGTTTTCTTTCCATCCCTTTGTTCAATGATTTTCTCCATCTGAGGTTTTTTTGTTGTGATTTCTCTTCCCACTGAATTTCTTTCTAATCATTTGATTCTCCTGCCTCATCTCTCTTGTAAGGATACAGGTCTGCAACGTTGAATATTGGTGATATCCCAACATTGTCTGGCAACTCAATTTCATAAGCACTGGCTGCAAATTTTCTGAGAATCTTGCATGGTCCTATCTTCTTCATCTTCAATTTGTTATACGTTCCCTTGGAAACCTTTATTTTCTCAAATGAGCTAAAACTTCATCTCCAACTTCTAATTGAACTTCTCTCCTCTTTTGATCAACTCTGCTCTTGCATTTCCGGTTGTTGTTTTGTAGCTGTTCTCTGACTCTGTCATGGAGTTTTTGCATTTCTGTTGCGAAATCCTCTGCTCCAACACTTCTGAACTCATCTTGATTCAGATATCTCAACTCTATAATCCCTCTTGCTTGTATACCATACACAATTTCAAATGGACTTTTTCCTATGCTCTTGTTCACTGAATTGTTGAATGCAAATTATACTTGTGCTAGAATCTGATCCCATTGTCGACCTTGCTCAGTGGCTAAACTTATTAACAAGTTTCCCAGACTCTTGTTTACTACTTCAGTCTGTCCATCTGTCTAAGGGTGATATGTTGAACTAAAGGAAAATTTCATCCCCAACCTCTTCCATAGAGTCCTCCAAAAGTGTCCTACAAATTTGGTGTCCCTGTCTGAGACTATGCTCCTCGGCAATCCATGTATTCTCGCCACTTCTTTGAAAAACAAATTGGTTATGTGTATAGCATTGTTTGTCTTCTGGCATGGTATGAAATGTGCCATTTTTTAAAATCTTTCCACCACAACAAATATGGAATCACTCCCCTTTTGAGTTCTAGGCAATCCCAAAACAAAGTCCATATTGATTACATCCCACTGCCTTTCTGGAACTGGTAATGGCTGATACAAACCAGTGTTTTGTTGTCTTCCTTTTGCATGCTGACAAATTATGCATTTGTTCACAACAAATTTCACCTCTACTCTCATGCTCGACCAATAGTATGAATTTCTCAGCTTTGCAAATGTCTTATCATGACCAAAATGTCCAGCTAAACCTCCGTCGTGTTTCTCCTTCAGCAAATTATCTCTCATTGAGCATTTCGGAATGAATAATTGGCTTCCTTTGAACAACAATCCATCCTGGATCAAATATCCAGTCCATGGGCTTCTATCTCCCAATAAAGGATTATTGCATGCCTCATAAGCCTCCTTAAAATCTATGTCTTCTTTATACATCTCTTTGAGGTGTTGAAACCCTAAGGTCTCCACTTGGAACTCCTGTACAATCAAACTCCTCCTAATCAAAGTATCTGCAACTTTGTTAGGAGTTCCAGCAATATGTTTGATAACAAAAGTAAAATTTTGCATAAATTCTACCCATTTTGCATGTTTCAAATTCAACTTTTCTTGCCTAGTAATAAATTGCAAAGCTTGATTATCACTATACAAGACAAATTCTTTATTAATTAGATAGTGTCTCCACTTCTTCAAAGCTTGAATCAGTGCATAAAATTCTTTGTCATATGTGGAATAATTCTTCTTGGCGTCATTCAGTTTCTCACTTAAATAAGCAACTGGCCTATTCTCCTGACTCAAGACTGCTCCAATAGCTAATACACTTGCATCACATCTCACCTGAAATGTTTTTCCAAAATATGGCAAGACCAGAATTGGTTGTTCTGTGATTTTCTCCTTCAACACTTCGAACCCTTTTTCAGCTTCCACTATCCAACTGAAGGACTTGTGTTTCTTCTTCATAGTGTCCAGCATGGGTGCACATATACCACTGAAATTTCTGATAAACTTTCTATAAAAGCTTGCTAACCCATGAAAACTTCTTACCTCAAATATGTTGCTTGGCAATGGACATTCTTTGATTGCTCTTACCTTTTTCGGATCCATCTTCAATTCATTTGAAGAGATCACGAAACCCAAATATATGAGTTCCTTCTTCATAAAATAACTTTTCTTCAGATTTATCAGCAACTTCTCTAGCTGCAACTTTTGCATCACTAATGTCAAATGTCTTAAATGTTCTCCCTTTGTCTTATTGAATATTAGTATGTCATCCAGATATACTATGACAAATTTCCCTATGAAGTCTTTCAACACTTCATTCATCAATCTCATAAATGTTCTCGGTGCATTTGTCAACCCAAATGGCATGACCAGCCATTCAAACAATCCTTCATTTGTCTTGAATGTTCTTTTCCATTCATCTCCCTCTCTCATCCTTATTTGATGATATCCACTTTTCAAGTCTATCTTGGAAAAATAGCTCGCTCCATTCAAACAGTCCATCAAATCATCCATCCTCGGTAAAGGAAATATGTACCTGATGGTTATCTTGTTGATGGCTAGGGAATCTATACACATCCTCCATCCTCCATCTTTCTTTGGGCTTAACACAGTTGGTATTGCACATGGGTTTAGGATTTCCCTGACTAAACCTTTATCCAACAACTCTTGGACTTGATTTTTGACCTCCTCATTCTCTCTAGGTGTCAACCAATAAGCTGCTTTGTTTGGTAAACTAGCTCCTAGAATAAGGTCAATGTGATGGCTTATACTCTTAATGGGTGGCAATGAGTGTGGTAACTCATACACTACTATATCAGCAAAGTTTTCTGACAGTTCCTGGATTTCTATAGGCAAATATTACACAGAATTATTTGTAAGGATAACTCTAGGCTTCCTCACTACATCAAACTACATTTCCTTTTCCTTCTTGACTTCTTTCAAGAGTTCCTTCCCACTCATGAGAAGTATGCTTGAACTAACTTCTCTCTTTTTCTCTTTGTCTCCTATGGGTAACAACATATGTGTCCTACGATTCTTTTCTAAGGTATAAGTATTCTTTCTCCCATCATGGATAACTTTTCTATCATACTACCATGGTCTCCCCAATAAAATATGACAGACATCCATAGGAATTACATCACATAATATTTCATCCCTATAACCTCCTATTTTAAATTCAACTTGGCATTGTTGACTTACCATTACTTGATTTCCTTTCTGCAACCATGATACCTTGTATGGGTTTGGATGTGCAGTTGTCTTCAGTTCCAGCTTCTCCACCATCTTTGTGGATACTAAATTGGCAGTGCTCCCACTATCTATGATCACCTTGCAAACTATGGCTTTCGTCTTGCAAGTAGTTCTAAACAGGCTTGTTCCTGAACTGGTTCCTCTACATCCTTCTCGGGTTTAATAAGAATCTTCCTCATCATGAGGTTCCTTCCTCCTTCTGTCGCTTCTGCTTCCACATGTTTTTGTGCTTCGGCAATTTGTGCTTCACCTCCTCCTTTGTTCTTTCTCTCGATACATTCCCAAGACTTGTGCCCTTGTTTTCCACAGGTATAGCATCTAACTACGCCTCCTCTAGCTCTTCCTCATCCTCTTCCTCTGGAAAAATATCTTCTTCCTCCATGATGTCCTTCTTTATAACTTCCGCCTTTCTCATGGTGACTATGTTGTTTGTCAGCTTCATGCTTCAGCCTCTGGAACTTCTCTCTGGTAGTTCCCTTACCTCTGCTTGAGTTTCCTCCTTTGCTTCATTGGCTTTGCTTCCTGGCCAATTTTTCTTCAGCTTTCAAGGCTACTTGATAAGCTTCCTCGACTGTACTAACCGACATCATGTTGATTTCCTCTTGGATTTCATATCTCAACCCATTGATATATTTGGTTGTCTTTTCATCTTCATTTTCCTTCTGTCCAGCCCTGATGTTCAGTCTGTAAAATTCTTCAGTGTACTCCTTCACTGATAAACCTTTCTGTCTCAGGTTCTGCAATCTTCTGTAAAGATTAATTTGGTAATCCTTTGAGATAAATTTGGCTTTCAACTTAGCTACCATCCTATCCTAGTTTTTAATTTTATGCTTACCATTTCTCCTGTGTTTGGCTTGCAGTTCATCCCACCACAGCATTGCATGACCTTTCAGTCTTTTCACTGCATGCTTCACCATTTTGTCTTCTTCAATATATTCATAATCAAATAATTTGTCCATAGCACGTACCCAATCTAACAATTCTTCAACTTCTAAATTGCCTTCATACATCGGTACCTCTATTCCCGCTCTGGCTCCTATTTTTGAAATAGCTTTTATTAAGTGATCTTGTGCAGCATCCTCTGCTACATTTTCTTTGACTTCTTCTTCTTCACTCTCATATTCACTGATATCTCCAGCGTCCAGTGCTCTTCTCTGCGTTGTTTCCATGGTTTCCAATCTCATTCAGATTCGTCTCATTTCTTCTTCCATTTCTGCATTCACTCTATGCCTTCTAGGTGGCATGATTTCACTGCGTCACTTACAAACAGAAATCAAATTCTTGATACCACAAATTATATAAACTTACCTCCTTTCTCCTTTTGTCTGTTGTCTGCAAACAAATTCAATATCATCTCTGATACCACCTGATGCAGCCCCCCTACTCCCCGTAGGGCTGCGCGACCTCCCGGTCAAAGGATCTTCGATTCTTGAGTCTGATGACTCTCTGAAACCTTAATGGTTTCCTTCTGTATCAAGACACAAGCCCTTTCAACTTCTTGGTGCAAGTCCAATAGAACCTGTGACCTTCCCTTTCGCTTTTCTATGAAATCTCAGAGTGTTGAACAATAGCTCCTTTTCAGATAAGCCCTCTCTTGAATGTGACCTTGGGCAATGACCACACGATTTTGGGCGCACCCAAAAGCGGTTTGGAGTTAAACTACTCTTGGGCCCGCAATGCTCCTACGACTTCCATGTGTCCCCTTGATGGAACCACGGTTTAAATTGTGGCATGCCTTCGATATCTTAAACTCCTCACAATTTTTGTCCCCACAATACTACGGGATCGTCGATCTCACGATCTTGACGATAACGTCTAAATTGACGATTATATCTGCGCCCTTAAATTCTATGGACCGTATCTTCTTACTCTGAATCAACGGTCAAGAACTCTTCACAATTCCAGACTTCGGGAATTCGAAATCTCAAACCCAGCTTCCTCCGTACTCCAATCTCCTGGAGTTGACAATCTGCAGACACCTGTCCTACTTGATCAACGGTTCTGCTCCCACTATGGATGTTTGACCTTTCAACACATATCAATGGTCCTACGACCCTCTTCTCGATCGACGGTCAAGATCTCCTCCGGGTCTTCAGACTTCTGAAATCTCAAATCTCAAACTTCCTTTTCCCCAATGGATTTTACCCAGAGTCTATGATCCACTTATGCGTTTCCTCTTGATCTAACGATCGAGGATTTCTTCGGGACTTTATCCGAAATGCATGGATCTACGCCACGTCCCTCTTAGATCCGACGGCTGCAAATCACTTTGGGAATTTACCCAGATTTCACATATTCGCACCACGTCTCCCTTAGATCTCATAGTCCAGATCTTATTTTGGGTCTTCACATTTCGGCGATTTCAGTTCTTAAACTGAAAAACCCACTTCAACTTCCCCAAAGCTCGAGACTTGTTTCCAAGTGCTTCCTCACAGATCGATGGCTCTCATCTCTTCAGGTATTCGGGCTTCGGATGTTTCAATGCTTCAACCTCCGCCTTCCTCTGGATCCTCCACCCTATTGAAATGTAACCTCATGGATCAACAATCCCGAATCACTCCGGCCCTTCAGCTCTTCACGTTTTGGGTGTTTCAAGTTTCAAACTTGCTTCCTCCCAAACTTCACAATATCTGACGGTCTAGTTCCTCTCTTATGATCTGATGCTCGGAGTTCACCCCAAACAATCTGACGACTCAGATCTGCTCTTGTGATCTGACGGCTGAGGTTCTACTTCGATTTTCTTTCTCTTCGGGCTCCGTAAATCTCAAATTTCAACCCCGATAGGTTCTCTCTCCTCTGTGTTGTGAAGTGTTAAGTTTCTTGCACCTTCCTTTGATCTGACGACTATCGATCTTCTTCGTTGCAATCCAACAATCATGGTCGCTCCTCCTCCTGAGCTTCTGATATCTCCCCGCTTGGAATATTTATCAATCTTCAAAGGTTTCAAACCTTTGTTATTTCTATGAGTCTGACTCTGGGATCTCTTCAACACTCGAGAAAAGTGTTATCTCTTCTGAGCTTCTATCCTTGAAAGAATTTCGATCTCCCATGCACACCTTGCGTTCTCAGGATTTTGATAAATCAAATCGAAGGATTTCTTGGAAAGAAATTATTCTCGCCCACCTGGCGTTCCTTTGTGCTGGTTCTTCGAAGCTTGGTTGCTCCTTGACGTTGTGCACACCTTGCACCTGGTCTAAGTTTCTATTGTCCTCTCTAAACTTCTCTGAGCCACTCCGAGACTCAGTCGACACACTCCTTACGTTCGATATGCACACCTTGCATACGAGTGTCAGAAGAGAAACAATTGAAACTCATCATGTTTCGTCACGAAATCATACAGCCAGTCTCTCAAACAATCATACATGAATGAAAATGAAAATAACCAAACGCACAGAATATCACAGTCATTCAATCATACATTAAATGAACACAGTCCAAGTATTTGGGACAATTCTTTATGTTCTATTCATTCATGAAAACAAATTTACATAGTGTTTATTATACTCTACTATGTTCTATTGATCTCTCTGATCTCTATATCATTCTTTCTACTATGTCTATTTGTTACAATACAACAATGAAAAAACTATCTAAGGACTGTCTCCATGAGCTCTCTCGTCATGTCTGAAATCTATCCTATCAAACTCAAAGTTGTTACCTACTTTGTCCTATTACAATAACTACCAGTTATTGCCAGATAGAGTCAACACTCCATATTTTCCATCTCTTACTGTCCTTCATGACGTTACAAACAAGTTACAATTTTAAAATGTTGTTTACAAAATATCCTAACAACCGATTTATCTCTGAAATAAATGTTTGATTTGAAACTCGGTCCAGCTGAGATGTCATTCGTTCACCTCCACGTGTGCGTTGTTGACTTGGAAGGAGATTCTTCTGCATCAGTTATGAAGAGGGATCAAGTAGTGGTCAGCCAAGAAACAAAGAATCCATCAAATTTGTCAAATCTACAACCATTGACAACAACAAACCTGCAGAAACAAAGGAAGAGAATCAGCCACCAAGGAGGAGTGAAAGAAAAGCTACCATAACAGAATATGTAGAACAAAAAAATAATACACCCTCTGCTCAAAGAAATCATCAGCATGGAAGAAATCAACCTGCTCAAAGAAGACAACCATTTTCCAGGTACAAATATTTTTTCTATGGATATTGTTTTTATTTCTCTAACTTTGGCCACAAAGATGTAAATTGTTCTTTAAAATTTAGACATAAGCAATCAAGATAGCCAAGGAATAAATATTTGCCACAACAAAGAATGAGACATCCAAGTAACAAACAACCACAAACTGCAAATCATGTGATGGATGGGAAAAGGACGCAGATCACACATAACAATCGTTATGATCCTTTATTCAATGAACCGGAATGTTACATATGTCATAATTATGGACATAAAGATGCA
>SNQJ01S0034547.1:4699-37063 GCA_010110895.2 Picea sitchensis
CAACAACACAAGTATATTGTGACAGCCACTGATTACTTTACTCGATGGTCTGAAGCCGTCGCGCTAATAACTGTTAACACAAATCAAGTGATCGCCTTTTTGAATTCGAATATCATCACTCGTTTTTGCATCCCTGATTGTCTAGTCTTTGATAACGCTTCATACTTTTCTTCTCTTGAAATGAGTGAGTTTTCCTTAGAAAAAGGAATAAAGTTGAAGTACTCCACTAGTTATTACCCCCAGGGAAACGGCTTAGCAGAGTCAACAAACAAGAACTTGATCAAGATCATCAAGAGGACCGTGGATGAAAATCACAAGAATTGGCACAACGCACTACTTAATGCACTGTGGGCTGATAGAGTGACACCCAAAGCCGCTATAGGTAATTCCCTCTTTTTCCTCGTTTATGGCAGAGAAGCCATTCTGCCACCTCATATTCTTCTTTCGTCGCTTCAATTGTCGCAAAAAGTTCAAAAAGAAGAATGTCCCCCTTTAGAAAGCTGTATTAACGCTCTGATGAAGTTAGAAGAAGTAAGAACTCAAGCCAAGCGTAAATTAGATCAACATCAACAACTGATTAAAAGCTGGTTTGATTCTAATTCTGCTTCTGATAGAAATTTTGAAGTAGGCGATCTCGTCTTAAGGTGGGACAAACCACATGAAGGGAAAGGTGAACACACCAAGTTTCAAAATCTGTGGCTTGGGCCATTTTTGATTGATGAAAAGTTGGGTCCTAGTTCCTTTCATTTACAGAATCTTGAAGGACAGCCTGACACCTATACGGTGAATGGCCAAGTCCTGAAAAGATACTTTGCCTGATTTCTATCCTTGTATATTATGTAAATATTCCCTTTTGTTTTTGCCTTTGTCTTCATTTTGATTTTGATTTGATTGATCAATTTAGTGTGTTTTCTTTTTTCAAACATATGCATGCCTGTGTATTGATCCATTCAGACAAAAACCAGGGGAAAATCTCTTCGCTGAAATAACTGCTGAAAAGGTTGTACAAACATCAGTGAAATATTTCTAAAAAATGAAAATTATGTTGGAAAAATTCTTGTTTGAAAGAAGTTCACTAATTTCAATTTCTGAGTGAAGTTTGTCATGATCATCTTTATCTTTTTACGCTGTCCCTTTTCCGTAAAGGAATGACTCAAAAGGATGTCTCCCTATCAAAGTAAGTTGTTTTAGAAATAAAACATTTCTGGAGCTGAATCAAGGACAGTATTAAAAAATTATGATGAGGTCGAAAAAATATGACAAAATACCAAAGAATTTTCAGCGTCACCCCGCTCAGCTATTTATAAAAGAAAACAAAATAAAAATATTAATATGAGCTGTGGGAAGTGTTTGTAAACCCGCCGAGATACTGAACAGGTCCGCTGGCAGCGGGGCAATGCAAGCATGGCGCCAAGACAACTTCGTCGGGGTACTGAACAGGCCTGCTGGCAACGAAGCAATGTCGGGTAAATGAAAATCTGTAAAATTATAAGAAACCTCTTTGAAAAGTCCTTTATGCTAATCTAGAACTTCTTGATAGGATACAGGCGTCCGAGTGGGTTAAATGGCAACCCTGTCGAGGCTATGGACACCTGCTGGAAGCAGTGGCCATGCAAATAGTATTGAAGATTTTATCATAAATATCATGACTTGCTGATCTTGAGACTGTTATTGGTTTGCATATTTTAAAACATCACTGGAAAAGATAGTAGATGATGATGTTGATACAATTTTACGGTGGTTGTTTTTGAGTTGAAATTTTCTTTGCTGTCCTAATCTGAATTTATCACTTTTTAACAGAGATAACTGCTTCTCCCAGTGTGTCGCCATTGTTGGCAGCCAATTCAATTTTTTTTAATTGCCCTAAAAAGATGCCTACACCTACTTGTCCCCTAAACGACAAGTCATCGTCGCATTTTTCAATTAGACATTTGTTTCATTTCTTGCGTTAATTGCAATTTGATTTCGATTCAGTTTTCACAACTGAAAGTGTGAAAACCTCTTCATCATTATTTGGACTGTTATCATATGCTGAAAGGCACTTACCTTCGGTTTGCTATTAAGTGGCTGGTGTTTTCTTTCATATAATATCCATTTATATACTCATAATTTGGTTGCGCATTTTGATTAATGAGATTTTGAGCATGTTGAGTTATGGGTTATATTTGATTTCATAAGGGTCATGATTGATCTTGGTTTTATATGATATGATCCTTATTGTTTTAAACCTTTGACTTGTCAATTTTACAAAATCTTTGGTCATAATGTTTTATAAGACTTTGATTATTTATTATGCTATGAGTGCATGATCAATATATGAGTTTTGATTTGTATGGCAAAGGTTTGAATTATAAACCCTGATTGGGTAAACTTTTGGTTTGATAGTCTGAATTTATGTAATAGCACGATTGGATTAACATTGGTTTAAACGTTTGTTTTGATTTAATGATTAATACGATGGTGCATTGGTAAAACTTTTCGATTTCATGTCGTATTGAACTATACACTTGGCGCATGAATATAGCATATGGTTTTGGTTCTACATTTGATCGATGGCACGTTGATACGGTTATACACCGATTTGGGTTGGCCGATTAATATGTTTAAACGCTATGATGACTGATGGAATAGTACTGTACTCAGTCATTAATGCACTGCATGGCGGTGATAATCCCACCACCTTCGCACACATTACATTGATTCATCCCTCTTTGAGCGCTTGCAGCTATTAAGCCTCATCGTTTTACTCCTGCGTTTTGCATTGTTCAAACCAAACCCTACCATGTACAGAAGCCATGGCTCCTGTCGTAAGCGTCGATCCCAATGGGTGCCAAGCACTGCTGATGTTTGATGGCGCTTATAGTGACCTAGAAAATCTCGGTTGGATCCCGTTCATAAAGAAATTCGATGGTTATAACCCTACTGTCGCTCAGCAATTTGCGTTATCATTCGATGGCTGCCGAGCCAAAGTTGGAGATGTCCAACTTGAAATCACTGAACAGTTTCTCATCTCGGCAACCAGCCTGCCTGTTACGGGACAGAAGTGGTCGAAGAGATGCAAGGTAGATGATGTCCCGTGGACATTGTTGTTCCAATCTCGAACAGTGAACTCATGCGACAGAGGTTTTCCTGCAAAAATGCTAAAACTGCTCTGGCATGACCTCCTAATGATAATCAAGCAATTCATTACTTGCAAGGGCAGGTACGGGTTCATTTTCCTGTTTCATCTTCGTCTATTGATGGTTTTTATGGGTTTCGAACTTAGTATGCCCCACTACCTGCATAGAAGTTTGTTCAAAATGGCTAAAAGGTACAAGCGTAACCTGGCTAATACCAGCCTCTTCCATTTGGGGTTGATTAAAATGATTATGATTTATGAGTTGGGGTTACATCGTGATTGTTGGGATGATTTTCTCAATCATAATGGTTTTGAAGAATCAAACCCTCCACAGGTTGATAAGCCTATGGTGTCCGAAACCCAACTTTTTCCCCCTGTACCTTACAGTGTTTTGTTACCCAAACCCCTACCCGACCCACCTTCGAAGTTGCCTATGGCTGTGACTAAACAGGTTGAAATTGATAAACCCGCAACCAAAAAGCCTAAAGCTAAAACTGGTGCGAATTCTAAAGGCAAGAAAAATGCTAGGTTAATATCTCGCATGGCGAGAAACAAGCCTAAACCCCCTGCCAAATCAGAGCCTAACGTGGTCAGTGAAGACTCTGATTCAGAGATTGAACGTTTTCTCTCCGATGAGTATCCTTACTCGGAAGGCTTGTGTGATAAACCTCCTTATGACTTTGTCAAGAATTTACCTCCTTGTCTGCGGGATAATCCTGACTTTACTGGCATTGAACCACCCCATGGAAACCTCGGTGAATCGTCGAAACCCTCAGCTGCTCAACCTGTTTCTCCACATTGCGATCAGTGTGGGTTATGGTTGGAGAGATACTACTTGGATGTGTCGATGTTGCAATCCAGAATCCATGATTTGGAAAACCAAGTGGCAAAGCTCATTGGTCATAACGTGAAAGTGCAACCCAACGACAAGAAGCAACGAACAATGGGTTCAATTCTATTCAAGAATGTCGAGTCAGCCACGACAATTGTCAATTCGAAATTGGCATAGCCTCAACAATCTCGCTGGTATAACTTTCACCCATTTATATTGCACATTCATAAACTCTGTGTACATTGTTGATCTGCTCTGTCATGCATTTGTTGTATATAAGTTTTAATTAATTTTTGGATTGGTTTTTGATTAGATTTAATTTGATTGATCATGATTGGATTTGATTTGAATACTATGTTATTAAAGATTGTCGATATATTTTCTAAACACAGGTTATTTTGGTATCCCAATCTTGGAACATAGTCAATATCTCTTTCGATTTGGTTATACCCTGTGCGATATGATGGGAAAATTGGTTAGCTGTTCTGATTGTATATTCTATGTTCGGACCAATTCGTATATCATTTTGTTACATAATCAATTTACGAATAGATATGAATAGTGGCTGTTACGATTTGGATTGTATTCGATGGTAACAAATATGTCATTTGAATTTGATTTGAGGAATGAAATTGATCGTATCCAGTCTTACGATTTGTGTCTATTTTAGTTGTTTGCCCGGTTTATATTATGGATTCTGTTGACTCTGTCAAGACCCTGTGTGTTGACTGTGTGGTGATCAAACATGAAAATCGTTGAGTCGATATTCATGGAGTATGATTTCATCCGATTACAATTGAAGCAATTTACATATCGTTCTTTTAACTGAATGATATCAATCTGTTGTTATGACTATAACTATTCAATGATAGTTACGACCATTATTTCGGTCATACCTGTGAACTGTTTGAGACTCAGCAAACGAAGTCTATGGCTGGATTCTATGGATATAGTTATGCATGTTTCATCTTGATAATAATGTTGACGGATTTTCTATATTGGCAATTGATTAAACGATATGAATCCTATGCAAATCAATTATGATTGTCTCCTATCTTATACAATTTGGTTCGCCATTGATTGCATTTATGAAACAATCATGTTAAGATTTGATCTGATTTTATGGCAATTGGAAAAACAGAGCATTCTTACCCTGTCCCGATTGCATTCTTTTCGATTTGGTTTAATTTAAAGGATAATTTTAATTGAATCATTGGTAATTTGTTTTGGATTTGATTTTATTTGATTATACCTGGTCCTGTTTGCTATTTTTTGACTAGCTACAGAATCAGGTGATTATGTAGCTAAGTCTGTAGAGTCAATTTTTTATTATTTTTTTCAATGAAATATCCTTCTAATTTGATCTTTGTGTTCTATTGCAGGCAAATTCGAATTGGCAATAGATATCATGAGCAGTTAGGGGATGATCTACATATTTTACTTGCATTTTATTTTCTTAGTTTAGAAGATTTTGGGGATTTTTCCCAGATTATGTAAAACTGTTTGATATTATCCACAAGGAAGTTTTACCTTGTGAAGAAACCTATATATACTTATGATTTTTGTAATAATGTACATCCTCAGTTGTGGGAGAACAGGGATATGAAATTCTATCACGAACTGGAGCAGAATTGATGTTTTGTCATAGCTTTTGCTTTTCAATATATCAACACTTTGTTCCATGTTTTGTATATCACTTTGTTTATGGTTTAGTATTACTTTTGCTATCTAAATCAAATGCGAATGATATAATCTTATTACTGTTATCTATATCTTGTTTCTTCCAAATAGATAAAATACATAACAATTGTTAGTTCAGTTTGTGAATGATAGCTTTGCCTTCTTCATAAATCGAACTGTAATATATAAGTTTTCTGCATAATAGGTTTCCCTTATTGCAGGAATTTATAATCAGAAGATTGTTATGATTTTCTTTTACGTCTTGTTTGTCCTGTAACATACTTCAAGAAGCAGCATAGCTGATCGTTTACAATAATCTTAAGGACTAATCGGTGTGAATTTCTTCCTCCAACCAGCTTAAGAAGTCATCATACACAAGGCAGACTTGGAGCGTTTCCAGGTCAATTAGAATGTTGTTTATTGTTTTCATTAAGTAGTTTAATATAGATGTAAGTTTATTAGATTTATATTAGATTGTTTAATTTCAGTAAATATATTAGATCGTTTAAGTTCAGTAATGTTTATTTCTTTTTCATAAAATATAAAAATCAAAAAAGATATTCTTGGCTGTCCTAGGGCAGAAAATACATGAGTTTTGCAGGTTTTAAATAAATCTGTAGGTTGTTTATAGTGTACATTTGTGAATAAGAAATATTATAACTGATAATTAGATAGTTGATTTGAGTTATTATTAGTAGTTTGTAGATAGAATAGTTAGAATAGTTTATATTTAGTATATTAGTTCCTTTCTTCGTTTTATTAGTTTCTAGTTTCCTTTATTTTAGTTAGTTTCTTGTATTTAATCATAGTTAGTTTGCTTTATTTAGTTTAGTTAGATTACTTAAATCAGATCAGCTTTTCTCTTTGGTTTTCTTAGGAGACCTTAGAGCGGCCAACGGAGCCGTTAAACTCGTCAGGGTGGTCCATTCCAAATGGCTTTGGTTATTTAGACAACCTCGGACCGGTTCCACTCTCCCAATTGACGGACAGTCAATTTCGTCCGTCAACGGGAGGGCAATAACTTAGCCTCACTCGATTTTACATCCAACTTGTAAGTCAGGGTCAAGGCTATGATAGGAGGGGCACTAACAAATTTTAAGCATAATCAAGTGTCCAATGATTGATACAATTCACCCATTTCCCTCCTCTTTCCTAGTCTATTAGTTGGTTGGAGCGCATCATCTTTCCATAATTTTGGGATGTAGGCCAAGAGCATCTCTGGAAAAATTCACTTCTCCAACAATCTAGGCTAGCTTATCATTCTAAGAAGCACACTTAGCTAAATTTTCCATAGATGATATATAAATGTCAACCTAATGTTATCTAATTTTCCAATAAGACAACCAACATGATTTGACGGAACCAGGAGTCTCATTTTAATGTGACCTTCATTTTAAGACCTAAAATTTGTTCTCGTGAATCTGGTAGGGAAGCCTCAATAGTAGGAAAGACTTGGTCATCAACAAACTCTAAAGCCAACACTACAATTTCAGTTTCTTTTGAATCAAATATAGTTTTCACTATCTTAATGCATGTTATTTTTTCTTTTCTTATTTGATTAATAGTACTTCCTCTTCAGATCATAATCATGTTATGGTGAATCAAAATTATAGGAAAACATTAAATCCATAAACTTGCAATAAGTTTTTTTGTAAGTTTACTTGTGTTTTTCTGTAAATAGGTGCATTTTCAGTCAAATCAGGCACCCTTCAGTTGTTGAAGTTTACATTTTTTAGTTTATTGTTAAAGGGTGGAGCTGCAAAAAACCCTGTGAGATCTAATTTTGTCTCTAGATGTCTAGAATGGAAAAACTATTAGAGTTACTAAATACTCAAATACTCTCTTCTGTGGAAAATACAATCACCACTGGCAAAGCAACTCTGCAATCTATTGTAACTTGCTTGCAAGTTTCGCAAGACAAAGTAGCATTGTTGCAAACTCATACTCAACTTCTTCATGATGCATTTGAACAAAAGAATCTTTGACATTTTGAACTAGTCCTTGTTCAGAAAAACCCTATTTTTGAAGAATATCATGATGATGATTCAAATCAATAACCAGTACAAAAGCATCTCAGTGAGTCAACTTCATATATAAGTGCAAATCAATCCTCTCTTTCCAAGCCAACAATTTTACCTTGGGAAGAAATTAGAAACAATAAGCATAAAACAAGTATTGGATATGAAAAGGAAGTCACCTTTCACATTCCAAATTATACCAAGCCAATCTGATTCTAAAGTGTTGGATTTCTTCATGAAAGTTCACATTCAGCTGCTCCACCTCAAGAGAATATTCTAATAATCCAACATTGTCAGCAATTTGGCCATATGGAGGATTATTGTTTCAATATGCATCCTTGTGATCATTGTGGAAAGCACAATGTGTTGGTTTTGGAGCCTGATTATATTCATGTTTCATAGGTCTTTGTTTTCAACCGTGTTTATACCCCATGAAGACTGTACACCCCTCCACATGGGGGGGGGGGGGGGGGGGTGTAGGAGGGACTTTCCCCCCCTGTGAGGTCTAGGGGAAAGCAGTCCCCCGACGACGGTTCAGGGGTGAAGCCCTCAAAGGAAAATTTTCCTTGTAAATGTATATTGTAATTTCATAGTAAATCTGGCTCGTTCATTATAAGGTCATAGATATGATGGTAGAAGTTATGTTAGGTATTTTTCCCTTGAAGGAAACCCTCTTTTATGAGAGAAATGTATAGCAACTATGTATCATTGTGAATATTGTATTCTGAAAGAGGAGATTGTGAGAGAAAGAAGAGGAAGTTACAATAGGTGTGTTATAGGTTGTATCCCTTCATTTTGTTGGATAATAAAAAGGAAGGACCTATCAATTTCTCTGGTGGATGTAGCCCACACTGGGTGAACCATGTATATCTATGTCTCTATTATATTGTGTATCTTTTGTGTTTTATTTCCACATTTGTTTTATTTTATTTCTCTACAATCCTATTTTTCTAACACAATGATCTTTCAGACAATTTTTCTAAACACAATATATCTACAACAGTAAAGAACCATTATGGGTGGATCACTTCTTGGAAATGGTCATCAATAGTCAAGAATATATATTATCCATACCAAATAATTCATTCTCAAATATTGACACATCTTGCAGTGAAAGGATTTGCATCTTCTCACCTTGTCCCTGCGAAAACGATATCAATGATTAATAGTCAGGCTTCAAGTTTCAAAGTCCTAAGAATCAAGAAGTAACAAGAGAACATGAAAATCAAGCATGATTTGGATTTTGGTCATCCCAAAATCACCGTATTTGTTTGTGGTTTTCCTTAAACCGCCACTTAGTAGAAGACTTTTAGTGTCTTCTAGACAACGATTTGTGGTTTTCCTTAAACCTCCACTTAGTAGAAGACTTTCAACGTCTACTAGAGAATATTTTATGGTCATATTTAAACCAACATTGGAGAGCACTTCCAATTAGAAGAAGGGATTTTTTTACAGCTTCTAGCTAACTTAGGAAATTTTCCAGGAATGATTGATCTCTAGAGCTAAGTTCCAGAGTTTGTGTTTATACATAAACCACTAGATTAGTTAGTGGTATTCCTTAAACCACGACCACCATTTAGTATAATACATCATATTCGGCTAGCCTTTTGGTTTGTGGTGATCCAAAAACCACCGGACTTAGAGAGCACATTGCACCTATCCACTTCCATATTTAAGTTTCCCATACTAGATTTCATCTCTCTTCTTGGACTCAAATACACCCCTTCGAATTAAGGGGGGGAATGTTGGAAATGTAATCCATTAGGGTTATTTACTTGAATAAATATGAATAGTCAAGTAATAGGAAGCATCATCGAGATTCCAAGTGACCTCTTGGAAGACAAATCCAAAGTTCAGCTCATGTATTTATATCTGTATCATATCAATGAGAAATGAAATTCATTCTTATCTTTATTTACGCATTCTACTAGTGGTATCATAGCACCTGTATTTATTAGTCCAACTGATATATGGTATTTTTCCATAGCTTAGTCATCCAAAAATGCCTCATTCCATGTGTAGAAATGGCTCTTTACACCCCTATGCCTACCATATTGTGCACCTCTGCTAAATTAGTGTTGTGGTAAATTCCCCCCTGTGGACAGGTTAAACCCCCCTTGGATCAAGACCCCTCTTTGATCCAAGAAATAAGGAAAACAAATGGTGTACTACTTTCCCCTTAGACCTATTTCAACAACTAGAATGATAAGAAAGAGATGGATAACTTACCTTTTCACGATGGTTTTCCTCATTGCTCCAACCTTTGACCTTGATGTACAAGCTCCTAGGTGCAAGAAAAGACCTGCAAAGAACAAAGTAAAACCTCCTTCTTCCACATTATATTGTTAAGTGCAAATAGATCTATCTATGATGAATTTAACAGCAATAGAAATGCATACACTTGAACACATAGACATGAGAGAAATAGGAAAAGTTATGTATTAATGGAAAGCCAACAAAATGGAAGCACTTACAATCTCAATTTTTATGTTGCAACAACTCCTCCAATCTCTCCTTTCCAGCCGCTTGGATCTCACACAATCATAAGCATGATGCTATTAATTCTCTTCCCTTCTCACTCAAGCACGACCTTCATTATATAGGCTTGGATGCATCAAAACCATAGGATAGTTTTGAGGACAGGAATTGGTCAAAAGAGGATTTGGCTCAATTAAAAATAATGAACTTTCCTTGAATAGGAGATAACTCGAACCAATCCCTTAACCAACTGAGAACTCTCAGAAACCACCTCACAAATCAAGGCATGATGGTTGCAACAACTTCATCACCCCCCCATAATTGTGCATAGGGTGATGAAAAAGGGACTATCACTCCCTAAGTCACTCTAATGGAGTGGTGATCAAGGTTTCATCCCCCCTTGTATATGGAAAGAGGGGAAGTGAAGCTCAATTAAGGCCAAAATATCAAGGAAAAAGAGGGTATTTCATCCTCCAACTGATAGGTTTCTTGTTCAAGATGTCTAGGGAGTATGACATATTTTTTCTCATGGTGATGAAGTTGGAATGCTTAAGTGAAACACTTGGTAAAGTGTGACACTTAGGTGTATAATAGATGTGACACTTAAGTGCAACATTTGGTGGTGCGACACTTACGACACATAAGTGCGACGTTTGGTAATGTGAAAATTGCAACACTTTTAACACTTAAGTGTGACACTTAGGTGTGTAATAGTTAGTCATCCAGTCCACTTAGATATTAGCCTACATCTCTACACATTCATTAGGTTGTATTTCCTTTCTCTGATGGTCATATGTATTATTTCTCTCTATGTAGTGTGCAATCGTTAGAGTTTCCTCCTTATGGTTTCTTCATGTTGTCCCCCCATACCTTCATCCTCTCATCATTTGAATGAGTATAATGGTCTTCCCTACATTTGAGAATCATTTTTGAAACCTTTTGTATGCCATCACTGATGCTCAACATTCTAATTCACCAATCCAAAAATTTCAAGGCATAGGGCCTATTTATACTAAAAAATCCAGCCTCCAGGGGATTGTTTTAGCTAGTCTGAGTTTATGAGATTCAAACCCTAAACATTTCACATATAAAATATGGTTTATCTCACATGCATGAGCCCCTTATACACCATCTAACTTCCCTAGCCCTTTGTTTGTCACCACAAATGCAAATACTATGAAGAAAAACAATAGGATTATGAGGTTCAAGGCTTGTTCTATTGAAGATGTTTCACCTCATGAATTTGTTAAGGTTTACACTTCTCATTTCAATAATTCTAGGAATATTGAGAATTTCTAATTTTTGGTTTGCAACCGAGGCCAAACACTCAAATTTCCCACTGGAGTAGCAATAGAAGGGTGAGGCATTGTTTTAATCATAGCCTCACCTCACAAGGTAGTAGCTTAGCCTCACTTGATTTCACATCCAACCTGCAATTTAGGGTCAAGGTTACACTATATAGGAGGGGATCTAACAACTTTTAAGAAAAATCAAGTGTCCAACAATCAGTATGATTCACTCATTTCCCCCCTATTTCCTAGTCCATTAGTTGGTTGGAGAGCATCATCAATCCAGAATTTTGGGATATAGTCCAGGAGCATCTCTAGAAAATTTCACTTCTCCAACAATATGGGATATATTACCATTTTAACAAGAATACTTAGCTAAAGTTTCCATATATGATATATGAATGTCAACCTGGCTTATTTTTTTCATCTCATATATGATGCTATCTACTTTGTCAATAAGATAACCAACATGATTTGATGGAACCAGGAATTGTGTTGTAATGTGACCTTCATTTTCAGACCTAGTAGTTGTTTTGGTGATTCTGGTAGGGGAGCCACAATAGTAGGCAAGATTTGGACATCAAAAAACTTTGAATCCAACACTACAATTTCAATTTCTTCTAAATAAGATATAGTTTCCACTATATTAATGTGTGTTATTATTTATTTTCTTATTTTCTTAACAGTACCACCTCTTCAGATCATAATCATGCTATGATGAAGTAGAATCACAGGATGAAATCAAATCCATAAACTTGCAACAAGTTGTTTTGTAAGTTTACTTTTTGTTTTATGTAAACAAGGACATTTTCAATAAAATATGACACCCTTCATTTGTTGAATTTAACATTTTTTAGTCTAATTGTTAAAGGGTGGAGTTGCAAGAAACTATGTGAGATCTAATTTTGTCTCTACATGGCTAGAATGGACAAACTATTAGAGTTTATAAATACTCTAATACTCTCTTCTATGGACATTATAGTCACCACTGACAAAGCAACTATGTAGTCTATTGTAACTTGCTTTCAAGTTTCGCAAGCCAAAGTAGCACAGCTACAAACTCATTTAATCTAAAATGTTGGTTTCACTTTGTTGATGGGACTTTTTTCATATGGTACCATAACCAATAAAAAGTAAAACCAATTTCTCATTTGTTTAACGTTGACTCCATAAACATTAGGTTCATAAATCCAGAAAGAATTTTGTGTTCCTTTTCCTTGATGTCTCAGTTACAAAAATATTAGAGGATGTACTTGGTGATGACATATTATCCCCAACACATAACCATGATCCATATGCCAATGTTGGAATCCATAGAGCTAGTGCCTCCCCTATTAAATAAATATTTGATTGCAGGTGAGGTGATTATGCTTGTTTGCGCTACCTTCCCCTCGCTCCCATGTGTGATTGTGCACATGCATGTGTGTGAATAATAACAAAAACAATAATAAGAGAAATATAATTGTCTAACACACATATCTTATGGAATCTTTGAATAGATTTTACGACTATAAAATCGTATTCCTTGTTATCCCACATTCATTATGAGGATTGGTCCCTGACATCATATATGTTCCTTATGCTAGAGGGGGTGTCTATAGAGGTAGTATGGCCCCGCTACTTAGATAAATGGTCGATTAGTTGTAGGGATACTATGATTGCTTGCTTGACCTTCCCCTCCCTCCTTTATGTGTCCTTCCAACATGAGTGAATAATAATTGGAACAACAAAAACTAGATAAGGCTATATGATGACATCTTGTGATATCTTATACAACTATGAAATCCACTTTCCTCTTATCCTACGTCAATAATCAATATTTCTCTGTGAAAAAATATAATATCTAATATACCATTAGCCTTATGCCAATGGAGATTCCACAAAGGTAGTATGCCCCTTATTGTAATTATGGTTGATTAGTTGGAGTGTCATTGTGTTTACTTCATTGGCATTCCCCTCCCTCCTCTATGTGGTCCACACACATGGATACTAATAATTGGGTACCCCTATGTTATGGCATCTTACATAACTTCCAAATAATAGTAAGATGCTAGATTTCCCAATAATAGTTACCTATCTTATGGTGTTTCAAGATAACTTCTATATATTATAGAGAATCTTGGAGGAAAATCAAGTAAATACACAATGTTTTATATTTTATAATCTTAAAATTAAAACCAACACACTATATCCAATCCTCCTCTTAGAAATTGGTCTTCCACCCATTGAAAGTATGGCTATGATTAGGTACCTAATGTAAAAGAACATGATAACTAACATGAAAGACAAGAGGTTTCCTAGCATTGATTCAAATTCTAGTAAAAGTCACTTGTACCTTAAGATAGGGTGGCATAAAGATGTTAATTCTTGGGAAAAACATTGGAGAACATAAGAGGAGGCCACTTTGAAAAATATCGATACCATTAAAAATGATAGCACGTCTACATTTAAAGAGAAATTGTGGTGCTACAAAAAAATATAAAATAAGAGAAAGACAATGTATTATAAAGAGATCATTAACCCCAAGCTAGAAGATCAAATGTATCTTTCTACTATAGTTAGCTTAAATAAGAAAATCAACATTTCTAAAACAAAAACGAACACTCATGAGCTTCAACGATACTAGTCATTGAAAAAATCCAAAAACATGGTGGCATGACATAGTTTGTTATTTTTTTGATCTTAAGGGGATGGAGGATGAAAACCACTTTCTGTTATAATATCCTTCACATATTAATTATCAAAATCCAAGGAAATTTAAGAAAGCAACTCTCCAATATTTTGTATTATAAAAATAAAAATGTTAAAACAAATCAATTAATATCTTTGTTATTATTATTTAAGGTTTATCAACCAAAATTGAATTGAGTAAATGATAATCACCATCATCATAATTTTCAATACCCACAATAATAATTACTCTTTCACATTATATTTTACCTTACACGTATCATGAAAAAGGAATGTAATCTTAAACACATGTATAAACAAGTGGAATAAGTAGTAAAGTTACTTAGAACCCACCTCTTAAAAATTTTTAAGGATTGAGAAGAAATAGGTGGATAAGAAAATTGGCATTACCATTCAAAATGAAACTGAATCGTAGGGTTCTATGGTAAAAGAAGAACTACCTGCAGATACGTTCAACAATCAATCTATTCAATCTCTAAAGCTCATGGTGCACTTTGTTGAGGGCTAGTCGGTCGTAACCAAGTCTCTGATTGATGGTGGTGACACCACTCCCCTGGAAGAGTGGTTCCACCACCATCAATTAGTATTAATTAGTAATAACATTATTTGTGAATGTAATATATTGATGATGATGATTTTTAATATCCACTAAAATTAGTATTGATTTCTTAGACCTTAAAAAAAGGGTAAGGAATTACTTGGTTTGCTTTAGAATTTTAATTCTATGTTAGAAAAAGTTTAAGAAAAGCATCCAAATCACCAAAGTTTTGATGATTTAAAAGGTTAAGAATGTCGGTGTTCTAACAAATATTTTGAAATTTAAATTTAATGTGGGTGTACCTATTTCAGAAATTGTCCAATGCCTTGTTTCACTATGGAGCCCCTGGGAATTTGCTCTTATTTTAACATTGTTGATTATTTTAATAATAATTTATATAAATTATTTTATTTTATTTTATAAGATGATAATTATGGTTTATAATGTAGTTGGAATTACAATTATTATGCATTTTTAATATAGTAATATATGATTTAAAAATATAAAAATATTATTTTGATTATATATATATATATATATATATATATATATATATAGTATATTATGTTATTTTATATGTGTTGTGATACATAATTGGTAATGCACGCTCGCTTTCATCGTGGGAATGGTTATTACGCTCGTCTTCACGGCATGGAGGGTGGCTCATCTTCACATCAATTGGGTGATTTTGAATGGTTTCTACATGATATATGGGGTTATGGAGAGAACACACAAATTCGCCTGCAGGATTTAGATGATAAGGTGCAAATTGTGTTGGACTGGTATGATCAGGTGGCTCACTTGCTAAATGTCCCTCCACCAATCTTGCATGCATGTATGTGTTCCGACATTCTGATTCTAGTTCAACACTTCGATGGTAATTTTACTTTGGGCGAGCACTTGGTCGATCCTCTGCGGACACAAGTTGAGTATGCATTTGTCTTGGGCCAAGGTATGGACATTACACCATCTTTCCACAGTGTTGAGGATGGTCCTATGTCGAGGGCACCTCCAAATGCTTATTTTCCACCTCTGTATAAAATGAGTGACACTTCTTAGGATTCTCATTGACTATGATGTATCTCAGTTTCTCTTTCATCTTTGCGCATCATCCTTTAGTACTTATCATCTTCTTTATGCGAATGATATGTACTTCTAGGGGTAATCTCAGTCTTTTTGAACAATTTGAAAGTCCCTATTAGGTAGACTTATGGTCCATTTTTTCTCAAACCTGGGTGGTGTTAGCACTCGGTAAATTTCCTAGAGGTTAATAAAGAAGAAATCTATAGAGGTAACTTTAACCAACCACTTTTAAAGTTGGGATCTAGCCCTTCCAGCTTCAGAGAGGGATCTCTCTGTATGATTTAGCTTTGTTTATTTTCAGATATTAGGATAGTTAAAGAAATCGTTGGTTTTGTTGTAGAGGGTTTGCAAATTTGGTTGAGACAAACTACACGTCCATTGGGCTATGGGGTCTGTTTAAATCAAATCCGAGAAATAACCAGAAACGCCAAAGAAGTTTTCCACAGGGAAAGGTAATACATTCACTGGATATTTAATATTTAAAATGATGAATGGAAGAACAGATGAGGAAAATAACTTCAACTAACAAGCACTTAAGAATCTCTTAATTGAAGATATTTAGAAGATGAACATTTAAATCTCTAGAATCGGAAACAGGGTATCAGAGATAAATCCTGCAACATAACGCTATTCATAAAGATTAGATTTCAGAAAACAAAATGAAATACGGAGAAAGAAAACATTAACTCAGGGAATCACATCACCAGTGAACATACACAAGAATCCTATAAGATGCCTCTTCTTTATTAATGGTGAGTCTCTTCAAAAAATGATACAGCTTGATAGCAATCGGGTGTGCAAATAAACAACCACCAATACATCTGAAAATGAAGTATTTATAAGACAAAATACATACACTCCTGTCGTAACTGATCAGGACGTGTTCATGCTATTTTTAGACTAACTATCTTAACTAATCAAAATTGTTTTTGATGCCTCATTACAACTGTTTGCTGGATTCCTGGGGTAGGCCGTTGGCGAGGTGCCATCGCAACCTCTTCTGATAGGACAGGTGACTAGATGCAACAACTCATCTGCTTAGTCTAGTAGATCGCACAGTTCTTCCCACCTGATGTGACCTGGCACTGTGACTTTGAGCAACCTCCAGTACACTTCGTCCATGTCTGTGTACTTAGAAAATGTAGGCTTGGTGACGAAGATGTGCTTAATTTCATGCTGGATACCAATATCCAACTGCAAGGCATCCATGAATGCTTTTCCTGTGATGGTTCCCTATATACCTGCAAACTTAGAATTGTCCTTAGACACTTCAGCCAACCTTTTCTTATAATCAAGAAGTGTCATCAATTTGTCATTTATGACCTTCATACCAGGTAGGCCCTTTCTTTGCAGAGCATCTATCTTGTGAAAAAACTTCTGCACTCCTTGATCCATGACTTGGATCTTCTCCTCAAGCTATAGCACGAGACCTATTTTGGTCAGAACTCTTTTTACTTCTAATATGGTTTATGTCCTGTCTTCAATTTTCAATTCTTCGAGTTCCTCTCGAGTCTTGGAATTTAGGAACCTTATGATTTCATTAGCTTGGGCTGGCATGTCTCCCAGTTCGGTCCTGATTTTCTCCACAGCTTGTTTTCTCCTCTCCAGCAACTCATTCTGTTCAAACATGATTTCCACCATGGGCCAGATTTCATTAATGGACTTAGAAATGTCCATCCACACTAGTTCTTTAACCTTAGCCAATGTCTTTCCTGCCACTGTCTGTTTCTAGAGAAGCTGCAACTCCTTCCTGATCTGTTCATTCACCTGTTTTTCTTTAGACAGACTTGTCTGGAAAGAAATCTTTAGCTCTTGGAGATTTTCCACTTCTTTCTTGAGTCTGTTGATCTCTGACTCTTGTAGGTTCATTCTCTCCATAGACTTGGCCAGGTCTGTTGCTCCTTCTGGTAGGGGCACTGATGTTGTAGATGGAATGAATGTCACTGTCGTCATGCTCAGCCCTGCAATTGGGATAGCGCTCAATGGAATTCCTTCCATTGGCTTTGCCTTCTCTTTCTCTTTCAGCAATCTTTCCATCTCTGCTTCCATCTCCTTTAACTGCGCATTCTGCTCCAGGAGTAATTTCAGCAGCTTATCTTTTTCGCCTTCCTTTTTAGCTATTTCCTTTGCGTGTGGGTCCTCTGTTGGAGGGAGATTTAGTTGCTTTCTCAGTGAGGTGATGTCAACATTTTTATTTTTAATCATCTCTTCGGCAGCTTTGACGTTAGCAGGGTCGTACCCAATCTTGAGGACCAGCTCCTCCAACATCTTTATCCTATTGTCCTTTGCAAAAGAAGATATTTTTTCCAACTTTAGTTGGGTCTGGGCATTGCTCAAAGCTACCCGAAACTTTGATGTAGAAGTTGAAGCTTGGGCTAAAGTGTGGAAAATCATCTCCCCAGTTTTCTTGTGCAGATCCATCTGATCTGCTGGATGCACATCTTTTGCTTGAAACTCAAACGTGGCCCTTTTGTAATCAGATATCACCTTGGGATCAGGCACTTGTGCTTGGAGGAACGCCATATGCATCTTACCCTTCTCTGTATCAAATGCCGAAAGAAGTCTATGCTAGGCAGTGGATGACTGCTTCTGGAACTGTGCATAAGTGCTGCTGGTGAGCGTCTGGTTTTTCTTTTTGATCGAGTCATATTTTTCAAAAATGCCCAACTTGGGCCCAGTCTTGCTTGGCAGAGTTTCCAATGGAGATTCTGTGGATTTTAGTACTACCTCCTTAAGCTGACTAGAGCCGAAAGATGAAGTGAATTTCTTGGCCCCAGTGGTGGTCACGGTGGTAGTCACTATGGTAGCTTCTGCTGTTGTGCCGAGCGTCGAAACTGTCTTCGGCTTCTTGGAGTGAATTTGAAATTCCTCTGAAGACACTTCTGTTACAGGAGGGGATGACTCCTGTTGGGGCCTCCTCTCCTTGAGGACCTGAGGTGTGGTAGAGGGTAACGCACTTGTTGAGGGAACCTGTTGTTCCAAATCCAACAAAGTGTCGGACAGCCATACTGTTTGATTAGCAAATTTCTCTATCTCTGGCTTTGACTCGTGGACATATGGGGCGTTTTTGTTTTTCACCCTCATGTCTGAAATGATCCCGTGGGGATCATAATGCCAGATGAAACTCGTAGAGAATTTCATCTCTTTCAAAATTCGATTTGCCTCTTCCCCTGCGCCTCGATTATTGCAGATGAAGGGACCAATTTGTCCCTTAATTCTCAACTGCTGCTTTTTCTTAAGTGAAACAAAATGAATATCATCAGAATTCATAATCTGCCTTATATATTCTAATGCAAAAGCCTTACCGGTACATATCGAGGCAGTTTATAAGGTGCCAATTCGCACCCGAAGACTCTGATTTCTGTGTGATTCTGGCATAAATACCAGTCTCCTGTCTGAACGTTGTCCGAGAGCTGCAGGATCCTCTGGACTTCATCATTAATTCACGGCTCAGGCATGCCACACAACATACTTACCACAGGGTGGTAAAATTGGTCAATGAATGCTGTGAAGTCATATTCGACAGAATTGTATTTCAGGAGAGAAGTCCAGGATGTGACTGGCTGGGGTCTCCCGTCGACGTCCATCTTCTGCAAGGAGAAATTGAACCTGTCAGCTTGGAAATAGATGAACATGTAAGCCAGAAAGGATGAGTACCTAAACATGCCTTCTGTGGTGAAATTGACGAACTGCTCAGGGATATTTTTGGCCAAGAAGGTGTTGTAGTCAAACTGCGTGGTTGGTTGTTCGTCGTTCAATAAGATGGACAAAAAACCCAGGATGGGCTCGTCCACCCACTGATCAGAATAGTATCCAAGAAGGGCACACAGAGAGGAAATAATTTGATTTCCTCTGGTGGAGAACATGGAAGAATGATACGGGGGACTGGTGGTCGGGAGTGGAGCGAAAGTGGGAAGAAAAATCTTGAAATCTGAGCTCTCTGTGGGAACGTCATTTTCTGGTATAGTTCGATGAGGATTTCCAGATTAAAGGGGGACACAGATTCCGCTCGGGTAATTTGTAACATCTGGTCGATGTCTTCCGGGGTGATGAAGAAAAAAACGTCTCCAGATGAAGAAAGGATGGCTTTCTGGTTGGGATCATAGTGAGCATGGCAATGGAGGGAAAACTCGAGGAAACTGTGAATTTGGTGGACGAGATACAGAGGCAAATTGGACTCCCAGAGTCCAATTTCGTTGCTCTGGTCTAGGAAAACCTCCCGGAGCCACGACTGTAGATCAGAGAAGTCGAAATTGCATATAGTATCGACTACTAAGCGGTCTTTATCGACTAGGGGTATTTTATCCAGGTCGACCGAAGGGGGAACAAACAGATTCTCTTCCTCTTCAGCTTGCTTCGTCTTAGACACCATCTCGGCAACTATACCTGCAATAAACGATGTTAGTGGGGTCTACTGGTGGTGGAGGAAAACGACGGGGAAGCAATGGAAGACAATAGGTAAGTTCTCTGGTGCGATGGATGGTTCTGGTGCGAGGGACGAATAACGAGTGAAAAGGGGCACAACGGTACTTTTATTCAAATCTGGGTCGGTTGGACGCGGGAAAATGGTCAGCATGACAATGGGCACATTATCCAGTCTTTAATGGACAATGGGCCACTTGGGGTGATATGGCAGGTGACGGTAACCAAAGTATACGAAAGACTGACGTGGAGGTTGGTGATTGGGGGTAAAGTTCGCCCAAGGGGGTTGTTCATGAGTGAAGGGGTTATGGGACTGACAACCGGGACTGACAGAAGTTATGGGAAGTGACACGACCCCAGTAGCAAGTGGGTCGAGTGGGCTTAGTGGGGAATGATGTGTAGGGGCGATGGGGTGTCAGACAGTGTGTGGAGGATGGGACCTCTGGATCAATAGGAAAGTGCCAACTGTGAAATGGGCCCGCCGCCCAGAATATTCTTTCCGGACCCCCCCCCTTTTGATTAAAAGTAGAACACCAAGGGGGGGTTCGGAATCCATCATAATCCTTTGATATGTGCGTTAGTCCCCTGACCGTAGATCTAGGCGCGTCTTTTAATATCAATTCCGGACCCCCCCGTTAAAGGCAGAACGGAGGGGGGGGTCCGTAATTCAATTTGGATCGTCGATTAGAGCGCTCCGCTTTGAGCCGTTCATATATGCACCTGCTTTATAACCAATTCTGGACCCCCCCCCTCCGTTAAAGGCAGAATGGAGGGGGGGGTCCGAAATCCAATGTGAGTCGTGGATTTGTGCGCTCTGTTCTGGACCGTCCAGATTTGCGCAAAGATTATCGCCGATCCCAGACCCCCCCCCCCCTTGGTTAAAAGAAGAACACTAAGGGGGGTCTGAAATGATATATTAACCGTTGATCCAAGCACTGTGATCTGAACCATTGAAAGGTGAATGAAGCATAGGTCGGGGGCGGTAAACGTCATATGTAGGCAAAACTTAGGATTAGGTGTGTTTTATGGGTTTTTCTTTGATTTTCTCGTAAATACCACCAAGGGGGACATCATTTCGACTACACTTAGGCATGGGAGTCATAGGGTAACCACTTTATTGATCAGTTTTGATTTGGGCAAGGCCAGCTAAGCAAGTGATCGACATTCTAACCTACTTTCCCGAGACAAATAACCCATATTAAAATGTTGGGTTAAGACCTTATTCTTTCCTAGGGGCTATCTGACCAGGATTAGACAGTCTGGTCAGATGCATTCACTAATTCTAACTTGAGGGATATCTGACTAGGATTAGACAGTCTGGTCAGATTCATTCACTAATTCTAACCTGAGGGCTATCTGACCAGGATTAGACAGTCTGGTCAGATGTATTCACTAATTCTAACCTGAGGGCTATCTGACCAGGATTAGACAGTCTGGTCAAATGTATTCACTAGCCTATCAACATTGGAAATTTAAAAGAACTTGGTCATGCTTGAAAGGTATGACCAAGTCACTATTATTGCAAGGGGCTTTTTATTTCAAATCTTTTTGCCCTCTTTTCTTTTTATTTTTCTTTTCTTTTCTTTTCTCTTTTTCTTTTTGCAAAAATGAAAAAGGAATTTCCAATAAGAACACTAGATACAGATAATATCAATAATATCCAAGTCATAAGTTGATTCCCATCATTTATGGGGTGATAACAGGCGGCTCCACATGGGGATGGTACTTGCCCTGTTAAGTGCCAATAATTCAGTTTCCTGTCATCCTGAACCAATCTGTCTAGTAGTCTTATCTGGTATTATTCTCGGGAACACTTCGAAAATCATTGATCAGCAGCTTAGGGCCTTCTCTTCGAGATTCAACAAACCGACCGCTGTCCTTCATTCATAAAAATGCAAGTAAAGAATGAAAATTAAAGCGGTATGTACAAAGGAGGGTGACTTCTTCAATTTCCTTATTGGGGAGGGATATAATGTTTCAGCATTCTGCCATTCACAGGTGCTCCTGGCAGATCTAAACCATCGGCATTGTTCAACAAAAAGGTGTTGTTTCCTCTGAAAGCTTGGATCATGTAGGGCCCTGTCCATAGATGATCAAATTTCCCATGCTTCCCCTTGTCTTCGTTCCTGGCATCCCATCTCAACACCAGGTCTCCCAACTCAAAATCATCCTCTTTGGTTCGTTTGTCAAATATCTTCTTAATGCTCTCTTGGATGACCTGAGTCTTGTTGAAAACATCCTCTCTAGTCTGCTGCAAATGAATCATCTGATTGATTCATCTCTGGGAGTCATTTGGTTCCGCTTGCATCTCTTGAAGTAACTTCATGACTGGAACTCCCAAAGAAGTTGGGAAAGTGGCCTCGGTACCATAGACCAACTGGTATGGTGACATACCAATTGACCGTTTGGTGGTCAGTCTATCTGCCCATAATGCAAATACTAGCTTATCATGCCATGATTTTTTATTCTCCTGCAGCGTTTTCTTGATGATATTCACCAAGGTCTTGTTTGATGATTCTGCCAACCTATTCCCCTGAGGGTAGTAGGCTATGGAATGTCCCAAGCCAATGTGGTAACGGTTGCAGAAGTCAATAAGTTTCTTCAACTGAAAGGCGGCTGCATTGTCAGTAATGATCTTTCTAGGACAACCAAAACGGGACAAAATGTTATTTTCAAGAAATTTAATAATAACAGCGTCAGTGGCTTGCCTGCTTGGTACAACCTCGATCCATTTGGTGAAATAATCCGTGGCCGTGAGAATCCACCTATGTTGGCCAGAAGATGGAGGGTACATTTCTCCAATGAAATCGAGTCCCCGTTGTTGGAACGGAGCCTCAACTGAAATTGGTTTAAGGGGAAGAGGAAGGAGTTTCCTTTTACCCCCAAACAACTGACACTGGTGACATGCTGTTACTTTCTGATGTACATCTGCAAACAGGGTGGGCCAGTAAAAACCAGCTCTGAGTATTTTGTTGGCTGTGACTTTCCAGTTCAAATGGCCACCACATTCACCTGCATGAAACTCTTGCAACACTTTGTCAGCTTCACCTTTGAGTAAACAATTCAAAAGAATACCAGCAGGGTCTTTCCAATACAAATTTCCTTCTAGAATACAGAATTTCAAATCTTTCAACTTTAAAAATCTAGCTTTAGTTTTAGTTAAACCAGGGGGAGCTTGTAAATTTTGTAAAACAAAGATAAGGTCTGCATACCATGGAGAGTTTAGAAAAACCTCTTTAATGTTTGGAGTCGCCATCTCACCCTGTTCATCTGCCACGTCTAGGAAATTAATGTCAAGAGCTTGAAAGTTAGATTTAGCCATCAATTTGGCAAGGCCTTGGCCTTTGATCAATTTCATGGGCTTAATTTCAATGTTGTATTCTAGAATAACTGCAATCCACTTTCCCCTACTCCCATCAGGGTTGTCTTGTGTCAAGATATCTTTCACTACCGCATTTGGAACATATGTTATGACATGTGAATGAAGAATATAGACCCTGAAGTCCTTTATAGCTTTGACCAAAGCAAAAGCCTATTTCTCCATGATATTATAATTCAATGTAGCATCTCTTAGAGATTTGCTGAAGAAAGAGATGGGTTGTTCATACCCTTCATTGTTCTTCTGTAGTAAAACAACTGCTATTGTATGTTCAGAGGCGAAGGAAAAGAGATAGAAATCTTTGGTGAAATCAGGACTAATCAAAACTGGAGCTTCAGTAAGTGCTCGTTTTACCTGTTCAAAGGATTGTCGGGATTCAGGATCCCATTTTATTTTGGCGTCTTTTTTGAGCATGTTGGTGATATTTCGTAGGAGTTCGGTCATATTAGGAATGAATCTTTGAAGAAAGTTAATTTTCCCTATAAAGGATTGTAGTTCTTTTAGATTCCTTGGGTGTTCTAACTTTATTATGGCCTCTATTCAGCTGGGGTCAATTTTGATTCCCTCCTTAGAGATGATGTGTCCCAGCAGTTTGCCTTCTTCTAACCCAAAAAGACATTTCTTGGGATTCAAAGAAATCCCGAACCTTCTACATTTTTCGAAAACTCGTCTAAGGTGCCGCAGGTGTTCATCATCCGATTGGGAAAACACGGTCACGTCATCGAGATAGACGATAATAAACTTACCTGACTCCTCTATGAAGGCAATGTCCATTGCCCTCTGGAAGGTAGCTCCTGCGTTCATCATACCAAAAGGCATCTTCACATACATGAAAGTGCCCCATGGAGTGGTGAAAGCGGTTTTTTCTTGGTCGTCGGGGTGAACTAGGACCTGGTTGTAACCTGAGAAACCATCTAACAAAGAAATTCGACTAGACCCGACCACTCATTGCAGGAGGTGATCCATTTTGGGAAAGGGGTAGTTATCCTTTAAGGACGCTTTGTTTAGATTTCGAAAATCAATGCAGAGCCTGATTTCACCGGTTTTCTTACGGGTAGGGACTAAATTAGAAACCCACTTAGAGAAACGTAGTGGGACTATGATCTTAGCATCATACATTTTTTTTATCTTTTTTTCTATCAAGGGAAGCAACTTGGGATTAATCCTCCTAAGTTTATGCCTAAATGGTTTATGGTCTTCTTTTATGGGAATCCTGTGTTGTATAATGCTGGTGTCATAGGCTTTCAAATCTTCATAGCTCCAGGCAAAAATGTCTGAATACTCCTTGAATAGCTCAATGTACTTAAGTTTTTTCTCTGGGGGTAAAGATTTGGACAGTTTGACCATCCTAGGCTTCTCGTCAGTTCCTATATTGCAGTCCTCCACCTCTTGCCCGTGGGCTTCTATTTTTGGTTTCTTTGCTACGTCATCATTGTCAAATAGGTCTTCTAAAGGGACAAGACCTCTAGGAAAAATATTGCTTTTTAATTGCAAAACTTCAGCCTCCAGTTCGTCAACGCTTAACTTTCCTAATCCCACTGTATCTTGTGTATCCACCGTATTTACAATATTCACACTATCTACTTCAAATTCAGAATTATTTACATTCTCTTTTTCATTTTCTATGTCTATGTTTGTACATTCAAAGTCATTCTTGCATTGCAGAAAGTCCTCTATTTGATCGTCATTTCCAAACACTTGCCAGTACCTGATATTATCGGGCACTGTTGGTCTGCATTTCACTTCCACCGTGTATGGGCGAGTTTGTCGGAAAGGGATCTTGTAGGAACCAGCAGACGTAGCTAATCCGTCTGCCAGAATATGTTGTCCTCTAGGCATGACCTGCAAGTCGACCTCGTTAAAACATTTCAAAGCGTCGAGAGAAGCATTCCTGTATGCTCTGAGGCGTGGATGTTTAGCAACATATTCACCCTTAATTTGTTTAATAATCAATTCAGAATCACCCCTTACCATTATCTGCTTAGCACCAACTTTCTTTAGTAGATTCAGACCGAGCATTAAAGCTTCATACTCAACAACGTTGTTGGTGTAGTGGAAATATAACTTATAGGAATGATTTTCAGAATACCTTTTTTGATGATTATGTAACCAGACTCCAGCTCCTACTCCTTCTTTACTCACAGCCCCATCAAAATCCATGCTCCAGAAATCAGCAGGGAACTCTTCAGTGATTACATTTTCCATCTTTGTTGCCTCGCCATTTTCTGGACCTTCGTCTTGACTAGCTATATCTTTTATCAGCTGAGTATCTTTCTCTTTTGTATTACCGTTATTGTACAAGATGAACGAGTCTAAATCAGAGTGAGAAGAGTAAAGGGGGTAATTGTGAGGTTTTTCTTGAATGTTAACCATATACTTCATTAGTGTTTCTCTATATAATCTCCTCTGTTGTCCGAACACTGGTATAGTGGCGTAAGACATGTCTAGCTGCAGGGTCCCTTTCAACTTAGCTCCCCAAGAGCGGGATAGCAACATACCATATTTTGGCGGGATGTCTGCAACCACCACGTCCATTACCATGCTTTTTGAAGGAATTTGAACTAGGGTGGCAGCATTTCTTTCTCTTAATTGGTAAGACATGTCAGCATCGAATCCGTCAGGGAATTTAATCAAGGCCAAACCTTGGGGAGGTTTGATCTCGGTTGGGATTGCATTATATAAATTGTTAAAACGTGTACAATAATCTTGGACACTTTCACCTTGATTTCTTTTTATATTCTCGTATTCTGACAGTGTCTGGAGAGGGTTTTTCTTTACCTCCCATCTGTCAAGAAAAGTTATTTGGAACGCGACAAGGTCAGGGATTGATGCAGTGGGTAAGATTTTGAACCATTTCTTGACATCCCCTGTCAGACTCTGGGTGAACAGTCTCATCTGAACGTCGACTTCATCGAATTCTTGTAAATCGAAGTAGTCATTCATTTTATCTACATGTTGTTGTGCGTTTACTGTTCCGGTTGCATCGAACTGTGGTAGCCTAGTCTGGTAGTCTTGGGGCATGGCATGCAGAGGTGCAGCCAACACCAAAGGTGCATATCGAGCTGCCATGATGGGCGGAGGAGGTGGAACGATGCCGGGGGTGGTAGGAGAGGTAGCAACTGAAGACGAGGGTGACGAAGGACTGGGTGGAGCTGAGGTATTGATTCGTAGCTTAGTCATATGAGACAAGACTTCGGGGGTTCGAGGTTGCACCATAGTTGGGTCGAAGATGAGCTTAGACACAAAGGTTTCGGATCGAGATCTAACAAGGTTTCGTAGCAAAAAAGGCTCAAGATCAAGGCTTTGTAAGCTATCTGGTTCTCCGGAAGAAGAAGAAGATTTGTGAAGTGGAGTATTGCTCGCTGAACTGGAAATGAAGGTCTTTCGCCTCAATAATTGCTCGGGGTTATCTAATGTTGTGGAGGGATCTGGGTCTGGATGAGATCGAGTGTGGACTTTCTTGGGAGCCAGAACTTTGTTTGGGTTTTTATATATATATTTTTATTTTATGATAAATGAAAACTAAGGGAAATTTCTATGCTGACGTCGCCTAACTTCCAATTGTCCCTGAGCAACTATGTCACGTTCGATGGCTGCCCACAAACGTTTGAGCTCTTCCCGGTTATTTGTTGTTTGGAGGATTAGGTCAAAAAGGTTTGATGCAATATGAGTTTGACTCGATAGTCCAGACTCGATATTAGGTTGTACTGCTGCAGGGACAGTCATAGAGGGACAAAGGTACCAGGAAATATGATGGAAGTAATATATACAGAGTTAATCAACCTCTAAATATTACTTTCTTTTCTAAGTCATAACTTTCTTAAGGGGAAAGAAGTAGTGAGATATCAGTTTTAGATCGTCCCCAGTGGAGTCGCCATTTATGTTAGCACTCGGTAAATTTCCTAGAGGTTGAGAAAGAAGAAATCTACAGAGGTAACCTTAACCAACCACTTTTAAAGCTGGGATCTAGCCCTTCCAGCTTCAGAGAGGGATCTCTCTGTATGATTTAGCTTTGTTTATTTTCAGATATTAGGCTAGTTAAAGAAATTGTTGGTTTTGTTGTAGAGGGTTTGTAAAGTTGGTTGAGACAAACTACATGTCCATTGGGCTATGGGGTCTGTTTAAATCAAATCCGAGAAATAACCAGAAACGCCAAAGAAGTTTTCCACACGGCGAGGTAATACATTCACTGGATCTTTAATATTTAAAATGATGAATGGAAGAACAGATGAGGAAAATAACTTCAACTAACAAGCACTTAAGAATCTCTTAATTGAAGATATTTAGAAGATAAACATTTAAATCTCTAGAATCGGAAACAGGGTATCAGAGATAAATCCTGCAACATAACGCTATTCATAAAGATTAGATTTCAGACAACAAAATGAAATACGGAGAAAGAAAACATTAACTCAGGGAATCACATCACCAGTGAACATACGCAAGAATCCTGTAAAATGCCTTTTATTTATTAATGGTGAGTCTCTTCAAAAAATGATACAGCTTGATAGCAATCAGGTGTGCAAATCAACAACCACCAATACATCTGAAAATGAAGTATTTATAAGACAAAATACATATGCTCCTATCGTAACTGATCAGGACGTGTTCATGCTATTTTTAGACTAACTATCTTAACTAATCAAAACTGTTTTTGATGACTCATTACAACTGTTTGCTAGATTCCTGGGGTAGGCCATTGGCGAGGTGCCATCGCAACCTCTTCTGACAGGACAGGTGACTGGATGCAATAGCTCATCTGCTTAGTCTAGTAGATCGCACAGTTCTTCCCACCTGATGTGACCTGGCACTTTGACTTTGAGCAACCTCCGGTACACTTCGTCCATGTCTGTGTACTTAGAAAATGTAGGCTTGGTGACGAAGATGTGATTAATTTCATGCTGGATACCAATATCCAACTGCAAGGCATCCATGAATGCTTTTCCTGTGATGGTTCTCTGTATACCTGTAAACATAGAATTGTCCTTAGACACTTCAGCCAACCTTTTCTTATAATCAGGAAGTGTCATCAATTTGTCATTTATGACCTTCATACCAGGTAGGCCCTTTCTTTGCAGAGCATCTATCTTGTGAAAAAACTTATGCACTCCTTGATCCATGACTTGGATCTTCTCCTCAAGCTGTAGCATGAGACCTCTTTTGGTCAGAACTCTTTTTACTTCTAATATGGTTTCTGTCCTGTCTTCAATTTTCAATTCTTCGAGTTCCTCCCGAGTCTTGGAATTTAGGAACCTTATGATTTCATTAGCTTGGGCTGGCATGTCTCCCAGTTCTGTCCTAATTTTCTCCACAGCTTGTTTTCTCCTCTCGAGCAACTCATTCTGTTCAAACATGATTTGCACCATGGGCCAGATTTCATTAATGGACTTAGAAATGTCCATCCACACTAGTTCTTTAACCTCAGCTAATATCTTTCCTTCCACTGTCTGTTTCTGGAGTAGCTGCAACTCCTTCCTGATCTGTTCATTCACCTATTTTTCTTTAGACAGACTCATCTGGAAAGAAATCTTTAGTTCTTGGAGATTTTCCACTTCTTTCTTGAGTCTGCTAATCTCTGACTCTTGCAGGTTCATTCTCTCCATAGACTTGGCCAGGTCTGTTGCTCCTTCTGGTAAGGGAAATGATGCTACATATGGAATGACTGTCACTATCGTCGTGCTCAGCCCTGCAATTGGGATAGCGCTCAATGGAATTCCTTCCATTGGCTTTGCCTTCTCTTTCTCTTTCAGCAATCTTTCCATCTCTGCTTCCATCTCCTTTAACTGCGCATTCTGCTCCAGGAGTAATTTCAGCAGCTCATCTTTTTTGCCTTCCTTTTTATCTATTTCCTTTGCCTGTGGGTCCTCTGTTGGAGGGAGATTTAGCTGCTTTCTCAGTGAGGCGATGTCAGCATTTTTCTTTTTAATCATCTCTTCGACAGCTTTGACGTTAGCAAGGTCGTACCCAATCTTGAGGACTAGCTCCTCCAACGTCTTTATCCTGTTGTCCTTTGCAACAGAAGATATTTTTTCCAACTTTAGTTGGGTCTGGGCATTGCTCAAAGCTACCTGAAACTTTGATGCAGAAGTTGAAGCTTGGGCTAAAGTGTGGAAAATCATCTCCCCAGTTTTCTTGTGCAGATCCATCTGATCTACTGGATGCACATCTTTTGCTTGAAACTCAAACGTGGCCCTTTTGTAATCAGATATCACCTTGGGATCAGGCACTTGTGCTTGGAGGAATGCCATATGCATCTTACCCTTCTCTGTATCAAATTCCGAAAGAATTCTATGCTGGGCAGTGGATGACTGCTTCTGCAACTGTGCATAAGTGCTGCTAGTGAGCGTCTGGTTTTTCTTTTTGATCGAGTCATATTTTTCAAAAATGCCCAACTTGCACCCAGTCTTGCTTGGCGGAGTTTCCAATGGAGAGTCTGTGGATTTTAGTACTACCTCCTTAAGCTGACTAGAGCCGAAAGATGAAGTGAATTGCTTGGCCCCAGTGGTGGTCACTATGGTAGTCACTGTGGTAGCTTCTGCTGTTGTGCCGAGCGTCGAAACTGTCTTCGACTTCTTGGAGTGAATTTGAAATTTTTCTGAAGACACTTCTATTACAGGAGGGGATGACTCCTGTCGGGGCCTCTTCTCCTTGAGGACTTGAGGTGTGGTAGAGGGTAACGCACTTGTTGAGGGCACCTGTTGTTCCAAATCCAGCAAAGTGTCGGGCAGCCATACTGTTTGATTAGCAAATTTCTCTATCTCTGGCTTTGACTCGTGGACATACGGGGCGTTTTTGTTTTTCACCCTCATGTCTGAAATGATCCTGTGGGGATCATAATGCCAGATGAAACTCGTAGAGAATTTCATCTCTTTCAAAATTTGATCTGCCTCTTCCCCTGCGCCTCGGTGATTGCAGATGAAGGGACCAATTTGTCCCTTAATTCTCAACTACTGCTTTTTCTTAAGTGAAACAAAATGAATATCATCAGAATTCATAATCTGCCTTATATATTCTAATGCAAAAAGCCTTACCGGTACATATCGAGGCAGTTTATAAGGTGCCAATTCGCACCCGAAGACTCTGATTTCTATGTGATTCTGGCATAAATACCAGTCTCCTGTCTGAACGTTGTCCGAGAGCTGCAGGATCCTCTGGACTTCATCATTAATTCGCGGCTCAGGCATGCCACGCAACATACTTACCACAGGGTGGTAAAATTGGTCAATGAACGTTGTGAAGTCATATTCGACAGAATTGTATTTCAGGAGAGAAGTCCAGGATGTGACTGGTTGGGGTCTCCCGTCGGCGTCCATCTTCTGCAAGGAGAAATTGAACCTGTTGGCCTGGAAATAGACGAACATGTAAGCCAGAAAGGATGAGTACCTAAACATGCCTTCTATGGTGAAATTGACGAACTGCTCATGGATATTGTTGTCCAAGAAGGTGTTGTAGTCAAACTGTGTGGTTGGTTGTTCGTCGTTCGAGAAGATGGACAGAAAACCTAGGATGGGCTCATCCACCCACTGATCAGAATAGTATCCAAGCAGGGCACACAGAGAGGAAATAATTTGATTTCCTCTGGTGGAGAACATGGAAGAATGATACGGGGGACTGGTGGTCGAGAGTGGAGCGGAAGTGGGAAGAAAAAGATCGAAAATCTGAGCTCTCTGTAGGAACGTCATTTTCTGGTATAGTTCGGTGAGGATTTCCGGATTAAAGGGGGACGCAGATTTCGCCTGGGTAATTTGTAACATCTGGTTGATGTCTTCCGGGGTGATGAAGAAAAGAACGTCTCCAGATGAACAAAGGATGGCTTTCTGGTTGGGATCATAGTGGGCATGGCAATGGAGGGAAAACTCGGGGAAACTGTGAATTTGGGGGACGAGATACAGAGGAAAATTGGACTCCCAGAGTCCAATTTCATCGCTCTAGTCCAGGGAAACCTCCCGGAGCCACGACTGTATATCAGAGAAGTCGAAATTGCATATAGTATCAGCTACTAAGCAGTCTTTATCGACTAGGGGTATTTTATCCAGGTTGACCGGAGGGGGAATGAACGGATTCTCTTCCTCTTCAGCTTGCTTCGTCTTAGACATCATCTCGGCAACTGTACCTGCAATAAAAAATGTTAGTGGGGTCTACTGGTGGCAAAGGAAAATGACGGGGAAGCAATGGAAGACAATAGATAAGTTCTCTGGTGCGATGGATGGTTCTGGTGCGAGGGACGAATAACGAGTGAAAAGGGGCACAACGGTACTTTTATTCAAATCTGGGTCGGTCGGACGCGGGAAAACGGTCAGCATGACAACGGGCCACTTGGGGTGATATGGCAGGTGACGATAATCAAAGTATACGGAAGACTGACGTGGAGGTTGGTGATTGGGGGTAAAGGTCACCCAAGGGGGTTGTTCATGAGTGAAGGGGTTATGGGACTGACAACCGGGACTGACGGAAGTTATGGGAAGTGACACGACCCCAGTAGCAAGTGGGTCGAGTGGGCTTAGTGGGGAATGACGTGCAGGGGCGACGGGGTGTCAAACAGCGTGTGGAGGATGGGACCTTTGGATCAATAGGAAAGTGCCAACTGTGAAATGGGCCCGCCGCCTAGAATATTCTTTCTGGACCCCCCCCTCCTTTTGATTAAAAGTAGAACACCAAGGGGGGTCCAGAATCCATCGTAATCCGTTGATCTGTGCATCAGTCCCCTGACCGTAGATCTAGGTGCGTCTTTTAATATCAATTCCGAACCCCCCCCCCCTCCGTTAAAGGAAGAACGGAGGGGGGGCTTCGGAATTCAATTTGGATCGTCGATTAGAGCACTCCGCTTTGAGCCGTT
>SNQJ01S0034547.1:40562-55901 GCA_010110895.2 Picea sitchensis
ATATCATTTTATATTTTTTATATATAATAGAGTCTATAATTATTAATAATTAAAATATTAACTATACAATATATTAATAATATAAACATTAATGCTCTGCTAGGGTTTCCTGCTTCGAACCCACCGTGTGCCACCTCTCTTTGCTACTGCGGCCATGGAGAATAAGGGAGGGGGGCTCACGGCCCCCTCCTATAGTTCTGTCACCACAAAGGAGCACAACTCCAACCATTCCAAAAGATTGACCTTCGAACTCCTGGAGGGCATGCAATAGATCATCTGGGAGGAAGAGATGTCGAAGGAAAATCCAATGGAAATTGATTTAGAAGCCAACCACACAAAGAACATTCACACCTAGGAACCAGACAAATGTATCTCGCAATCCCCAATTTCTCTGAAATACATCATCAACTCTCCAAAAATAGAGGATCAGAAACAATACATGAGGGATTTCGCCCTGATAGGGAAATTTTTGGGGCTATGGCCTTCAAAAAAGGATCTAGTCAAATGGATCCAGCACTAGTGGAATCCCAAGGGCCACTATGACCTCCAACTTGAATCAAAAGGCTTCTTTACTATTATCTTGCATAATTTGGAAGACAAAAACCGAATCTTTGAAAGAGGGTCATAATTTTACAATTCAACGGGCATTTTCCTTCATTTATGGATGGACAGATTTATCCTTGAAACGGAAGACTTCACACATGCTTCGGTTTGGTTGAGACTCTACTCGCTCCCATAAGAATTTTGGCTGGAAGAGATCCTCCCAAGAATAGGAAACACCATTAGCATCTACATCAAAGCATCGGAGGTGACAAGACAATGAAGGTACACTTCTTATGCCCACATTTGTGTATATTTGAATATCTCCAAACCTCTCCATGAAGCCATTACACTAGATTACCAAGATGGTGAATGGTCCCAAACCCTCGACTATGAGCACATCTCCTTTCATTGTCGAAAATGCCATGAGCACGAACATCTCTTCCGTGAGTTCCATTTAAATAACCCCACCAAACCATCTCCTAAAGAACATGACAAGTCCAAGGATGGTTTTAACCTAGTCATGGGCCGACGCATACATCAAGCCAAAAAGGCACCCCCCTAGCCCCCCCCAGGACCCCTAACCAAAAACTACTTCGAATCCCTCCAAACCCCGGCATATATAGCCTCCTCTTCAACGGTCCCACTGACAAATCCTGCTAAAATACAGAGCTCTATGACTCTAAACCATTCAACCCCAGATTCCTCTCAACCACCACCCTTTGAAGCCTCCCTTCCCACTACACTCAGACTGGAAATAGGAGACCCAGACAGAGACCTAGAAGATCAGGATTTAGCAGGCATTAACATGGCACACCTGGAGCAAGCTTACCGCAAGCAACAATTGTACACCATACCAATAGATCAGCTGTGCAAAGTGCATAAAGTCTTTCTCAACTCTTCGACGAGAGGATCAGCCAGAGCTAGTACAAAACTTGGAATACAAAAGGCTGCATCGAAGAATCCATGCAAACCCACAAAATATGAGAAAAAAAGGGGCAGGAAACCGAAACATCAACTCATTCAAAATGTCGATAAATTTCTTTTCAACTCAGGTCAGATACATCTGATCTTAGACAACTTCCCTCCTCTCCAACCCCCATCATCCTCATGAAGATTCTATCCTAGAATATAAGGGGCCTGAATGCAAAAAGAAAACAAGCTTTGCTTCGAGAAAGAATCAATAAGGAGTAGCCAGACATACTCCTAATGCAGGAAACAAAATGCATGAGAGAGGAAGCTTCTTCCACTCTTCAAAAATACTGGAACCAAGACAATCACATGGAAGTTGATGCCAAGGGTGTAGCTGGTGGTCTGGAGATGCTTTGGAATACATCCATAGTTCTGTTGGATGGATTTTACACATCCAAATGGACCATCACAACCTCCTTTCATCTCGTTGGATTGAACAAACTTGGATACATCACAAATGTATACGAACCCACCAGACTAGGTGACAAGGAATCCTTCCTCAATCGCTTGGATTGGATATCCAATCACATCGCCCCCCAAAGATGGATCCTCATGGGATATTTCAACATACTAACAGGTCTCGAGGAAAAAAGGAGGGCACATGCACTTTGGTAAATGACAACAAGCATTTCAACCGCCTCATTGGACTCCTGAATCTCATAGATGTGGGTACAGACAATGGACCTTTCACATGGTCCAACAGATGCTCGAGGGCTCAACATGTCTCCAGCAGAGTAGACCGCTTCCTCATTTCGGAGGCCATAATTTTGGATGGTCTATCTTGGAATGCCATGGTCATTGATATCCTAATTTCGGACCACTGGCCGATTCTCCTCACAGTTAACATTAGTGGCACTCCCAACATAAATCATTTTCACTTTGATAAATTTTGGTTGACACACCTAGACTTCCAAGAAAACATCAAGAAGTGGTGGGAAGAAGTGACCATACAAACAGGGACCCCCATGTATAGATTCCAACAGAGGCTAAAAAATCTCAAACAACATCTGAAATCCTAGAATAAGTCCACCTTCGAAAATATATTTCATGCTCAGAATAATATCAACCAACAAATTCAAAGCCTCCAACAATAGATTAGGTAGCAAGGATTCACAGACTCCCTAAAGAACCATGAGACCCAACTAAGAAACCAACTAGTTGAAAGACGGGCGCAGCAAGAAATCCTTTGGAATCAAAAATATCTCATCAAGTGGCTGAAAGAGGGGGAAAAAGACACCAAATTCTTTCACATATCCATGGTCCAGTGATTCCAAACAAATCACATTACTCACTTGGTCTCAGATCAACGAACGGAAATTCAAAAGCACGCTGATATAGAAAAGGAAATGCTCTCCTACTACAAAAACCTCCTCTCTAAACCCCCTATAGATCGCTCCAAGGAAATTGACACCATCCTCAAGAACATCCCCAGGGAGGTCACCAAAGAGAAGAATGGATCACTCATGAGGACGATAAGTTAGGAGGAGGTTGATCAATCCCTAAGGGACACCCCACTAAGAAAACCTCTGGGGTCCAATGGGTTCACTCCATATTTCTTCCACAACTGTTGGAGCATTATCTGTGAAGATGTATGGGAAATAATCGAGGACTCAAGAAGATCGAGACATGTCCTCCAATCCCTCAATGCAACCTTTCTCACCCTCATTCCCAAATAAAACCACACTACCTCCCCCCCCGCACTTCCAGCCCATTTCCCTTTGCAATGTCATCTAAAAACTTTTAACGAAGATCATTGAAACTCTTTTTAAACCCATACTATCATTCATTATTTCTCCTGAACAATCTGGATACATGGAGGGCCAAAAAATTATGGAGAGTTTCATCGTGGCTCATGAAGTAATCCATTTGCTTCACTCGACTAAATCACAAGGTATGCTCCTAAAACTGCATCTCTCTAAAGCCTTTGATAAATTAAGTTGGAGTTACTTAAACTCTACTCTCCTCACCTTTAGTTTTGAAACCAACTGGGTCTCCTGGATAGTCAAACTCACCTCTTCAACTCTGTTCTCCATCATGATCAATGGAATCCTCGCGATACCTTTCTCACCTTCCAGAGACATAAGACAAGGGGACCTTCTCTCACCCTTCCTTTTCATAATCATGGCTTAAGGTCTGAGACACACCATCAAAGAAACCATATTTGATCACTGCCTCTCTGGTCTCACCCCCCATGGTATCTCTCCCCCCCTCTTGTTGATTTTTCATAAGCTAGNTGTTGATTTTTCATAAGCTAGGTTAAGCATGTAGTTCATTTAATTTCATCATGTCTTAACCATAAACAAGAATGTTGCAACAACCAAGATCACAAGAAGAAGAACCATGCACAAGAACACAAGATATATCCTGGGAAACCCTTCTCAAACAAGGGAGAAAAACCCAGCCAAATCCTTTTCTATATTCTTCAAGAGAAATACCTTCCACCACCAAGAATGACTTAACACACAAGAGGGTGCTTAAGCCCTAGAACACTAGCGCCCAAGAGAGGTGTGTTACTTTTCCAAGTAGAAGTGTTTTCTGAAATTTCCAAACTCACGAGGAAGATATGATTATACAATGGAGAATCATCTCTTACTTATATTAGACTTAACCACTCAACAAAGGCGTCTATTGGCTCAATAAGTCCAACCTCTCTAAGTCGCTATATAATTTATTATTATTATTATTATTATTATCATTATCATTATTATTAATATCAATATTAATTATCTTTTACATTTATTATTAAACACATTAAGGTGGGGCCGACCTATACCCTTTACATAATAACTAGGGTTACAGGTAGGTCTAACTCTTGAACAATATATAGCAAAGGATCTGATACACCCACTAGTGATCATCCACTAGGGGCACATCCATAGGGATGCCATGAATCTGATTCATTGCATTAGACAGATGAACTAGGTCCTCACACATTCACCTGTGCTCGTCCACGAGCACATCCACTCTACAGATCTTCTTTCCTACTGCCACCAATAGGAGAATCATCTGGAGTCTTCTCGTCAACTATGTTTCTCAGAGGAGGCCATCACATCATATTTATTTCTATTCACATGATGATGTGCCCAAAACTTTTGGGATTTCCCACATTCACCTTGTGCTCAGCCACAGGCATGTCCTAACTCAACAGATCGCTTTTCATCCTTATAATCATCTAGAGTTCTTCTCACTCACGTCATGAATGAGGTCATCTCTACGTTCCCAACTTTGTCCCAGGAAGGAACCACAAACCCTTCATAGGATCTTTCTCTCAGGTTTGTAAGCTGAGAGAAAGGCTTCACATAGCTACTATGTTCCACATCTCACAGGTTTTTAAGCTAGAGGATGTCTCCCATAGTTGCATTCATCAACACTCCCTCTCAGCTAGGGAGACATTCTTTATCATGCCAAGTATCACACAGATGAATTTTAAATTTTGTCTTTCTTGGAGTTATCAACACTCCCTCTCAACTAGGGATCCATTCTTCACGAAGTTAATTTGGTGAAGATATATTAAATATTCTCATGTGTAGGAAGGTACTACATGAGTATGATTTTTCATTGCATATTATCTCTGAAATAAGGATGTTTCATCTCATTGTATTTTGATTCACCAGGAAACACTCGGTTTCTCAAGGAGATTTTACTTATGGATTTTTGTCATCATCATGGGATCCATCTCATGGTCAAGTAAATCTGTTATAATCTTGTGAAGCCACATTTCTTCTCACAATTGATGCTTATATACTTTGCCTCTATGGTACTCAAGGACACAGAGTTTTGTTTTTTGATGCATTAGGAAACCATGGCAAACTTCACGGTATAACATAAAATGGATGTGTTCTTTCGGTCCACTGTACTTTCTACTCAATCTGAATCAGTATATCCTGCAAACTCAATTTCACACTGGAGGCATATCTCAGGCCATATCCAACCGTGTCTTATATATATATATCTCAATACATGTTTTGTTTTTGTCTAGTGAGTATGTCTTGGTTGAGTCATGAAATGACTAGGCACATTCACTGCATGGTATGAATTTAGTCTGGTGTTAACCAGATATATTAGTGATCCAATCAGATGTGGATCGGTCTCATCTCCAACACTGTATAGGTTTGGATCAGCAACACTCTTGCTGAAATCCAAACTCATGAAGAATCTATCTATTTGATATAGTTTCCAACTCATGGATGGTAGTACGAATGGAAGTGTATCGGTTCACTCGATCAAGTGTCTTATGATAGAAAAATCCCTTTGTTTATGAGAAACCTTTGTCTATGGATCTTGTTTGTATTTCTTGATACTTCCATCAGTTGCATGCTTGATCTTATAGATCCACTTCGAAGTTACCACAAACTTCCTTTTCTGGTCCCTGAATAATATCTTATGCATCATTCTTTAAGATATATTGGTTTTCCTATGTTATGGCTTCTTGCCATACCGGTTTTCTTTTTGCTTCTCTAAGACAAGGACTCTCATCATTAATGAAGTGGCTCGTGACTAAAGTATAGCTCAAAAATCTCTTTTTCTTTTCTCAAAATGTGTCTTGAGAGGCTTGTATGTTTCTTTGCCTCTTATAGAGTGAGTCTAGGTAGGCATTTTATGCCTTACTGCAATATCTCTGAACATATTAATTGGAGATCCTGGATAACCTGGAGTAATGTCTGTCTCCCTCTGAATTGTTGAAGAGGGAGAAGGTATTGTCTCACTATCAATCTCCATCTAAGATTCTCTAGTTCTTTGAAAAATTATCTCTTCTTCAAGAACAACGTCTTTGCTTGTCTCAATTTGTCTCTTACTAGTGATGTCTTTGAAGATTCATTGTATCCTTTCTTCCTAAAGGATCTAGCTTAGAATTCTTCTCTTTGGGTACATGAATGTATATGGTCATGTACATAGTATTCTTCATATCTCATATAATATGTTGCCTTCTACAACCTTCACTATGGCTTCCTCAAGGTTATCACATGTGACTTGAACAAGGTCAACAAAACAGAAAGAAAGAATAATACTCTTTTGATAATAGTAGATAAAACAAAATATGAATAATCATTACAGTAGCTCCTTTAGAGATATCACTCGTGACCTGTCTGAAGCAAAGATCAAAAGTAAGAAATACAATACGAAATGAGGTCAACACTCTTCTAGTGTTGTGATCAAACATTTCTCCATGGTAACCTGGGATTAACATAAGAAGTTTCTCCTAGAGGAGATGTTAGTTGTATCTGTTACATTAACCATTTATCTCAATATGCTCACATGATACCAAGTATAATACTTTACAAAGACTGCTACCTCAACTATAGTGTTTACTTGTAAGGGGTAGTAATCAACTTTGTCATGTGTAATTTTGAATCTTATCAGTTTAATTAATCAAACTTGGAACTTGGAGTCTTGTCCTCAAGAATGAGTGTGTGTTGCTTTTCTTCCAAGTCTCCTTCACTCAAGATGACAAGTGCTTTCTTCAACATGTCTTTTGTTCTATGACAATATGCTATCTTGACAGAAGGTTGGGTTAGAGAATAAACTCTATGATCTCAACTTTAATCCATCTTTGAATTTAATTTTGACCAAAGGTTAGTATGATGGTCATAGCTTCAACATGCAACCTAGATCAAAATAATGTCATAAAAAATAGATTCATATCAGAATAATCAAACCTGGGTTGTAATATTCCTATGAGTTTGTTTGATCTTGAGATCCTTCTGCACCTATGGCAAGAGATCCCTTCGCATGCAAATACCCTTTAAAGCTTAACACTTTAAACATATGTGAGTACATACCTCTAATAGAATTTGCAGGTAGTGGCACCATCTGGTAGAAGCAGTAATAATTACCAACTCTTAAGAATTTCAAGGGTGACTGCAACTAGTACTACAACTGATATTGGAACTACAACTACTATTGCAACTTATTCTGAAATTGCAACTGCAACTACAACTTAGGGTTTTATGAGGAAACCCTAATTTTTCAAACATCAAAATTTTAAATTTTGATCGAGTGGCTAGATGCATTGAGTTGAGGAAAGTATGTTGGTACAGTCAGATTTCTAAAAATCCAAATTTTCCCCCCTCAAACTGGACCAGTGGATTTCTGCACTGGTGCTTCTAGTTTTTTGGTACTTATGGTACTGGTGAAAACTAGGGTTTCACTTTACGAGAGATCTACCCACTGAAAAAGGTACGTTGAAGGTGCAAAATATTTCCTTGGGTTAGGGTTCACTTTTCTAGATGGCTTTGAGGCTAAAAAGCTTCTTCAATAAAAGCCCTAATTTTCTTATACGACAGCAATGACGTTTTTCCTTTTTTTTGTGAAAGAAGCTTGTGCAATGGATTCTTTCAAGACCTATGCTCTGATACCATGTTTATTTTTCATAAGCTAGTTTAATCATGTATTTCATTTAATTTCATCATGTCTTAACCATAAACAAGAATTTTGCAGCAACCAAGATCACAAGAAGAAACACCATGCACAAGAACACAAGATATATCATGAAAACCCTTCTCAAACAAGGGAGAAAAACGCAACCAAATCATTTCCTATATTCTTCAAGAGAAATACCTTTCACCACCAAGAATGACTTAGCACACAAGAGGGTGCTTAAGCCCTAGAAAACTAGTGCCCAATAGAGGTGCGCCACTTTTTCAAGTAGAAGTGTTTGCTGAAATTTCCAAACTCACAAGGAAGATATGATTCTATAATGGAGAATCATCTCTAACTTATATTATACTTGACCACTCAACAAAGGTGTCCATTGGCTCAACAGGTCCGACCTCTCTAAGTCACTATATAATTTATTATTATTATTATTATTATTATTATTATTATTATTATCAATATTAATTATCTTTTACATTTATTATTAAACACATTAAGGTGGGTCCGACCTGTACCCGTTACATAATAACTAGGGTTATAGGTAGGTCTAATTCTTGAAATATATATAGCAAAGGATATGATACGCCCACTAGTTCTCATCCACTAGGGGCACATCCATAGGGATTCCATGACTTTGATTCACTGCATTACAAAGATGAACCAGGTCCTCACACGTTCACTTGTGCTCGTCTAGAGGCATGTCCACTCTATAGATCTGATTTCCCACTTCCACCAATAGGAGAATCATCTGGATTCTTCTCGTTCACATGATGATCTGCCCAACACTTTTGGGATTTCCCACGTTCACCTTGTGCTCAGCCACAGGCATGTCCTAACTCAACAGATCTCTTTTCATCTGGATAAACATATGGATTTCTTCTCACTCACGTCATGGAGGAGATCATATCTACGTTCCTGACTCTGTCCTAGGAAGGAACCATGAACCCTTCATAGGGGATTTCTCTCAGGTTTGTAAGATGAGAGAAAGGTTTCACATAGCTTCTATGTTCCACATATCTTAAGTTTGTAATATTGTGGATGTCTCCCATAGCTGCATTCATCAACACATCTCTGATAGTCAATTTGTGGATGACATACTCCTAATGGGAGTACCCATAGCTCGAGAATCCTTATGCATAAATTCAGTCATTTCCCTCTTTTGTGAAGCTTCGGGCATGGAGGTGAAAATATCCAAGTCCCATGTCTTCTTCTTCAATATGCTAATCGAGATCCAAAACCATCTCAAGATTTTACTAGGATTCACTTGTAGTGCCCTCCCCTTCATTTACCTGGGGATCCCCCTTATTGATAACCCGCTAAGAAATCTTTCCTGGGACTCCTTGCTTTCCAACTTCCAAAAGAAACTCTCCCTATGGACCTTCTGATCCCTCAATCTACTTGGGCGCCTCATCCTCCTTAAGTCTGTACTACAAGCTCTTCCAGTCTACACCTTCTCATCTCTGGATGCTCCAAACTTCATCCTCAATACCCTAAGAAATTTCCAAAGGATTTTTCTCTGGTAGGGAACTAAAGAAGGATGAAAAATGACCCTAGTAAGTTGGAAAAAAAAATTCAAACCAAAGAAAGCAGGGGGGTGGGCCTAAGAGACCCATCCATTCTCAACAAGGTCCTCAGTGAAAAAATCTGGCGGAGATGGTTAAAGAGACCCAATACCTTTGGGTGCGACTGTGGAGGAAAAAATACACCCCCACAACCTCATAAAGAGATATCATCAGATGGAACAGTCAGAGCCATGGCTCACTCATCTAGAATGTAGCCATAAACAATAGGGGTCTCATAAGAGACCACTCTTTATGGGAACTACAAAGTTGGACTTCTACTCTCTTCTGGAGTGACTCCTGGTAACAACTTCTCGCCCTGAACAAATATCCAAATATGATCACCTTCATTCCCCTCATGACAGAAGTAGGCCTCATCAAAGTCTCAGATTATTGGAACCCAGCAGTTAATCGGGAAATTTGGTGCACCTGGAAAAACTCCCATGACGATATGAACATCCCCACTAAGCTAAATCTGCAACCTTTGTTGGCCCATCTAGATTCAAGGAAAAGTTTAAGTCACCGAGGGGATGATCTCCTTAGAAGGGGACATACCTCCACAGGAAACTTCAATATTCAAGAGGCCTACCAACTTAAAGGAGGCCATGGATCTCTACCAAAAGAAGAAGCCCGGGGCAATATTTGGGAAACAAAATCCTCTCCAAAAATCAACACTTTCCTCTGGCTCACTGCACACAACAACATTCTCACCTAGGATAAATTAAGAAAAAGGGGATTCAACAACCCTTCTTGGTGTCAGTTATGAATCTCATAGGAGGAAACCCAAAACCATCTCCTAAATCTTTTCTCCTACAGTTTGTGCATCTGGGATCACAGCGCTAGCCTCATGATACCCAAGGATAGAAATTGCACGGGCATTTGGGAAATTTTAGCAGGTTAGCGCACCTTGATTTTTCAATCCCCTATATTCAATAGAAACTTGCGGATTTTACCAAGTTTCATTCTTGGGAAAATCTAGAAGGAAAGGAATCGACGAATCTTCAAATCATCTACTAGGAATTGGCAGGAAGTCTAGGCCACATTTCTTTCCAAGATCAACAAAACAATCTCTCTGCATCCCTAGATAGACCAAGACTTAAACTTCCCATTGAATGAATGTTTCATCCTCAACTCCTCAAAACTCAATCTCCACCCCCACCCACCAGCCCCCACACTAACGTCAGTCGTAAGATGAGCCCCACACTTTGGGAAGCACTTCAAATAGGTTGCCACAAATTAAATTTTGATGGGGCCTCCAAAGGGAATCCAGGACCGACAAGATACAGAGCAGTCATCCACAACAACAAAGGGGAAATCCTCCACATTGTTGTAGAAAATCTGGGGCACAACAACAACAATGCAACCTACAAGCAACCAAAGAACAAGATCTTTTCCTCATCATTGCAGAAGGTGATTCACAAATTTTCATCAATCTCCTTTGTCATCTCCTTAATGGGGCAGACCCAAAGAAAAATTCCCCAAGATGGAGACTTATGAATGGGCTTCTCAGAATCAAATCCATTCTCCAGCCTAACTGGGTAATATTTCCTTCCCATGTTCGACGATTGGAAAATCAAGTGGTGGACTTGCTGGAAAATTATGGTGTTGATATGGAGGAAGGAAAATTTGAATGCTTCCCCACCTCCTCCTCATCTCATCCCATAGTGATCACCTTCAGAAACATAGCCAACATCAAAGACCGACCCCCAGATGGGGTGCTACCAGGTACAACACATGGATAGTTCATGGGGAGGTCACATGGCCAAACAACCAACCATTTGGCACCTGATCAGACCCACCCCCCAGTACATCACCTCATTGTTTAAATGAAGCCATCATCACCCTCCAGACCACACTTGTAGCCAGTCTACCGCACAATATGGAAGCTCCACAACGTGAGAAACCTCATGGATTCATGCAGGTCAGCTCAACAGCCACATCCTCGAGTCAGCTATGGAACCCCTACAACTGAGCTTGGGCATGTGATTCCTCACTTGCTCCTCTATGTTTTCCTTCACCAGCCTTCCCTGGTTCCAATTCTCCTCCTTCACTTATGGAGAGTTCTGCACTTGGCCTTACAGACATCATGTCGGCACCTCACCCTTCTACTTCTCCTCTATGTTTTCCATCTCAGGCCAATGATAGCCTTTACCATGCCTCACCTGAGAGGTAAATATAGGAGAGGAGTAGCATGGTACACATCTAGGGGGAAGGAGGTGCCCAATTCCGACCCTCCACCTGAAAACAAAGCTATCTCAGCCTTGTCTCCTATCCTAGCTCCCACTCCCATAGAACCTCTCTGAGAGGCCACCTCAGACCTTTCACCACTCTCGAACCCCTACGGATTCCGAGTAGAATGGTTTGACACCCTTGGGAATTCACTGGGCTACGCGCCTCCCCCCCTCCCTCCCCTCCTGTCGAGTAGAATGGTTTGACACCCTTGGGAATTCATCAAGCATGCTCACCCTCCCTCCCTCCTTGTCTCCCCACCTTCCACCATTGACGCTACCTCTACTCCCTCACCTCTTCTTTCCTCCTCTTCCAAGAAGCGATCATGGATTCATTGTGGGACCTCACCAGGGGACCTGAGGAAGTCAAGTCAGCACTTCTGGAACTGTAGAATATTGTTACACATTATTTAACAATTATCCCGATAACAAGAGGGAAGTTGAAAGATGGAGTCAGGTTGACATTTTGATGTCCTTTCTATAGGACCTATGGCAAGCAATTGTGGATCGAGACAGGGGAAAATCAAATAAAATCCAGGCCTTCATGGGACCAAGGCTAGGTCCAATTTTTTAGTGTTCTCTTATTTCAGGTTTTTAGCTTATGTTTTTTTTTGTAGCTAGCCATGGAAAGACAACCTGCTCTATTTAGTTTACCTCTCAGCATTTTGCCCTGTGCGACATTGTAGTTTTTTTGCATGTCTCACTCTGGTTTTTGGACAAGTGGCACTCTGATTTTGGAACAAGAGGCAGCAGTGGTTTCCCAGATGGGCACTATTGCCACGCATGCCTAAACTCCACATACAGTATGTAATTTTTCCAAGAAGGCTCTAATACAAACACTAATTTACAATATATATATATATATATAAACATTAATTAATAATAAAAATAATCTAATTGTAAGGTCACGGCCAAGCCACACACAAAATTAGTGTATGAGACCCCATTTTTTGTGGGACAAGGGACCCTCTCCGCCCAATGATTTAACTGGTAAAGTCTACGGAGGTATACATACCTTACCCCCCTTTGGATTTGAAGTTGTTACCTCTTAGGAGGAAAAACATGTTCTTAACCATTAGATCACCCACTCAAGTTGTATAAAATGATGTGTGAGTTTATAAAATTAGAATAATAATATGATGTGTGTGTATAAAATTATTTTAATAATAATTTATATAATTTATATTATATAGTTAGTAATTATTATTTAATATGTTTTTGAAAATTATAATAACTATGTGTTTTTTTAATTTATAGTAATGATATTTTGATTATTTACCTGAAATGTTAAATGTTTGAACCTAATCATAACACTATAAAGCTCAAGAAGAATTTCTATTTTTTTTTGTTGTGTTTTTCATAATTGAATTTTAAACATGCTTTAAACATGTCATGGAATAAACATGCTTTAAATATTATTTTTAATAATAAATAATATTATTTTATATTTTTAGTATATTATATAATTTTATAACTAAAGTACAATATATAATTATTAATTATTAATATATTATGGGTGGCAAGAGTAGGAGGGACCATTGTTGATTCTAAAGGAAACAAGGGAAACTCATTTATATGGGGATTGGGAAGGATTACAAACAATCAAGGTGAAGCTTTTACTTTGTTTCAAGGTTTGAGGATTGTTAATGATAGATAGCATAGGAGATTAAGTGTCTGTGGAGATTTGGAATTGTTCATCAAATATATGTGTAAAAAATCAGACAAAAATCATAGTGCATTAACAAGAATATTCCACAAAAAAAAAAAAGTGGCAAGGTTTGATAAGGTAGAGTTTTTTCACATGCTTAGAACATACAACTAGCAAGTGGACAAACTAGCTAATGATGCAAGTAGAATTGAGTATGGTTCCTTTAGAGACAAAAATGGATTGTTGATGTTCTCAATACCCTAATCAAATGCCTAAAAGAAGTTTAAAAGAAAAACAATGTTTGTTGTGGAGCCTAATTATGTTCCTGATTCAGAGGTCCTTTCTTTTAGCTGTGTTTATACCCCATGAAGACTTTACACCCCATATGTATGTACACTCTTCCACGCGGGGGAGTGCAGAGGGGGGCTACCCCCTCTACGAGGTCCGGGAGGCCTATCCCCCTAGCTGGGGGGATCGGGGGCAAGTAGGCCCCCAGTGGGGGTTCAGGGGCAGCGTCCCCCGATGGGGGTTCAGAGGTGAAGCCCCCAAATGAAAAATTTCCTTGTAAATGTATATTGTAATTTCATTGTAAATCTGGACCGTTCATTATAAGGTCGCAGATCTAATGGTAGAAATTATGTTAGGGTTTTTTTTTCCCTAGAAGGCAACCCTCTGTTATGAGGGAAATGTATTGTGGCTATGCATTATGGCGAGTATTGTATTATGAGAGAGGAGAATGTGAGAGAAAGAAGAGGACGTTATAGAGGGTTTTTCTATAGGTTGTATCCCTTAATTTGTTGGATAATAATAAACAAAGGACCTGGCAATTTCTCTGGTGGATGTAGCCCACACTGGGTGAACCACGTAAATCTATGTCTCTCTTGTATTGTGTATCTTCTTTGTTTTGTTTCCTCATTTGTTTTATTTTATTTCTCCGCGGTCCTGTTTTTCTAACAACTGGTATCAGAGCGAAAGGTAACTTGCAGGAAAAGAGGGTTCCTGGTTCGAGTGGGAGCAATGTCAGAAGATGGAAAGTTTAGGGTCGAAAAATTTAACAGCCAAAACTACCAGTTATGGAAGATGCAGATGGAAGACTATTTATATCAGAAGGATATATTCCTACCATTGGGTGGAATAGCAAAGAAGTCGGTAGCTAAAAAGGATGAAGAATGGGAGATTCTTGATAGAAAGCCTCTAGGAATGATACGGCTGAGCCTGGTAGCGTCGGTGGCTTTCAATATTTTGAAATAAAAGACAACGAAGGGTTTGATGGACGCATTGGCAAAATTGTATGAAAAACCCTCAGTGTCCAATAAGGTATTTCTAATGAAGAGATTATTTAATATGAAGATGTTGGAAGGTGGGTCTGTTGCATATCATTTAAATGATTTTAATACGGTTACTAATCAACTAAGTTCTATAAAAGTGGACTTTGATGATGAGGTCAAGGCTCTTCTAATCTTGTGCTCATTGCCAGAAATCTGGAACAACTTGGTCATGGATGTAAGTAACTCTATCTCTGGTTCAAATACTTTAAAATTTGATGATGTTGTTGGTGTTATCCTTAGTGAGGAAATATGACGGAAAAGCATAGGTGAGACATCAGGAAATGCATTGAACATGGAGAACAGGGGAAGAAAAAAAGATAGAGGAAAGGGTTTCAGTAACCATGGGAATTCTAGGAAGGGAAAATCCAAATCCAGACTTGGAAAGATAGAGTGCTGGAATTGTGGGAAGAAAGGACATCTGAAGAAAGATTGTAGAGCTCCAAAGAAACAAAGAGATGGACAATAGGAGAGAAATTAGGAAGCAAATGTAACAGGTGATGTGTTACAAGATGCTTTGATTGTTTTTGTAGATAATATTTCTAAGTATTGGGTAGTAGATTCAGGGGCTTCATTTCATGCCACACCTCATAGGAAACATTTTCTAGATTATGTTCAAGGTGATTTTGGACAGGTTCATTTGGGTGATGATGCACCATGCAAAATTGTTGGAATGGGAAAGGTAAAAATAA
>SNQJ01S0034550.1:6588-28960 GCA_010110895.2 Picea sitchensis
AACCAATCACCTACAGACAAGGAGAAGAACAAGTAGGGAGTTTAGGCTGAAATCCAACATCGTATATTTTAACATGGGATATATCATACTAGATCTAGCATCCGAAGTCAATGTATTACCCAATAAAACATGGCAATGTATGGGAGAGCCCACATTAGGATACTCACCCGTTCAACTGAAACTAGCAAATCAGCACAAAGTTCTACCAATAGGGAGGTTGAAAGGAGTGATAGTAGATCTGGATGGAGTGCGCACTAAAGCTGACTTCGAAGTAATTGAAATAGTGGACGACACAACACCATATCCATCATTTCTCAGCTTGGATTGGGCATTTGATAACCAGGCCATAATCAATTTAAAGACACGGAAAATGACATTTGAGTCAGGATAATACAGGTTCATTGCGCCATTAGACCATTAGATTTGATACTTTATCCTTAGATGCTTCCTCCATGTGGGATGCAAATAATTGACAACCTTTCTTGTAGCACTTCTTCAATTGCATTACTGAGATTTATCTGACAACAACTCCTCTGGGAATTCCTTGGAATGTTCTCTGATTCCCTTCCTCATCCAGGAAAGTGAATGCCTTGTTACGAAAGTCTAAGATGGCATGGTGTTGGTCCAACCAATCCATCCCTATTAGACAGTCATAGGAACCTAAAGGTAGAACGTTCAATTCAACCTTTGTTCTTAGTCCATTCATGTCCATTGGACAAGACTTAACCAATTCCACAACCTTTCTCTTGGCTCCTATAGCCAACTGCACTAACCAACATTTTCCATGTTTTCTTCTTGGTAAATGCAAACTTTCCACCATTCTGGGATCTATGTAACCATGACTAGCTCCTAAATCAATTAAAATAGCAATGGGTCGGTTGTTGATCATACCTTCCACTTCAATCATATGTGATTGAAACTCATCTTGTTTTTTGTCCAGGGTTGTGTAGATCCTTGGTACTCTACTTCCCATGTCCTCCACTATTTATGCTTGTTGAACATTGTGGACAACTCTCAGCTTGTCACTCCTGTGGGGGAAATCCATGTACCTATGATTTCCTTTACAACCCCAACATTCTATAAGTGTTTGTCTTGGCATTTTTCCACCTACCTCAGCCTTCCTAGGCTCTCTAAAAGATGGTTTTCCTTGAGGACTATTTCTAAAAAGGGATGGCTTAGCTCTCTTCTTCCTCTGATCCATCTTAAAATTCTTCTTGTCTTCCCAAGCCTTTCGGAAAGTGGGCTTTTCACTTTGCTTCTCATATAATATTTTTTCTCTCCTTATGGTTTCTTCCATAGTTTTAGGATCATCGTACTAGATCTTTTCACCGATGGAAAATGGCATTCCACTCAGATACCTTTGAATTTTGACAGTCTCATCCTTGATGAACGGAACATACTTCAACAATTCCAAAAACCTTCGTTCATACTCATCAATGGACATGCTACCTAGCTTGAGTTCAAATAACTCTTTCATCTTTCTGTCATAGTATCTCTTGGTCAAGTATTTGTTTTTGAAATACTTCTTGAATTCCTTCCAAGTAATATATTTTTCTTTAATGTGTTGCGCCTGCACAAGTTGATCCCACCACATGGATGCTATTCCCTTTAGCTGATACATTGCAATTCTCCCTTCTGCATGAGGGGAATAATTTTGTAGTTGGAAATATTTCCTCATGCCAAGCAGCCATGTCTCAGCATCTTCCTCCTTCTTGTGCTCTCCATCAAACGTAGGAGGCTTAATCTTGTTCATTTCTCCCTTCAGTTCATCCACTCCCGATCTCATGTGCTTTCTGGTAGGATATGGGCTTGAGCTACTGTGTGCTCTCCTCTTAGAGTGCTTTGGGGAGTGGCGATGATGCCTACTAACGCTTCTTGATTTACTGGAGTCATTCTCCTTATCCAATTTCCTTTCTATCATTTACAGGCTTTGCATCAACTTTATGTTGAATTCCCCCTGCTGATCTCTGGCTTTCATGAGCTTTTTGTTATCTTCTCAGTGAGTCTAGGCATATTTATACAATATTTCAATGATGTTTATCATGCGCCCTTCCTTATCTATCTCTTCTCCATGCCCATTGGAGTTCGATCCTTCAACTCCCAAATGGACATCCATTCCTTTTACTTCATTTTCTGAGATGGAAGCATTATGTGCCTCCTCCATTTCTCTACACTCTACGACAATTCAGTTCGGTTCCGCCAATCATTAACTCTGCACTCACAATATGTAGTCAACCAAAATTTGTCAGTCCATCATTCCTTAACAAATTTCATAGCATTCATAAACTACTCCGATTCAAGAAAATGTTCAGTTTTCATTCTTTGTGATTCTTGTTCAATCAAGAATCCACGTATATTTCTTCTTTCTGAGCTCTGCTCTATTCTACAATAAATTTAAAAAGAGATTTGGGGGCACTAGCGCCTTTCTGTATTAACGATGACCAGGTTGTGACCAAAGAGCTAGATCGATAGAGCTTGCGGGACTTCATATTACTGACTTCATAAGTCTTCAAATCCGCATCCTAGCGACTTTCCAAGTTCGAACTAGCGAGAACTTCATGAAATTGAAGATTGGATCAATAATCCACTACTATCCAACGGTTGATACCCACTGTGCAACTTCCGTCATTGGAGCTTTAGAAGTTTGGGTTTCGAAATTTTTCATGCTTGCTTTCTTCCAATCTTCGTCCCAACTTTTCAGACTTCTTTACCCTCTCCGGGTCCACGCCGTCACGGATGTCACCACCAACCCGGTGGTATGCATTGGCACTCGAAGGTCCATGTCACCCTTGAGCATCATTGGATTACCGCGAATTTCCCTGCGAGCCAGACCCGAATTCATAGTTCTCCCTCATCGTACATTAATTCTCCTGAACTTCCGAAAATCCAAAGTGCGCGTTTCTCTTTGCTGAAGCGCCCGGGTTCGAGTTTTTGCATCAACTTATCTTGTTTCTCTCGACATCGAACTCCTAAATTATGGTCCCTAATGGTAGATTCGAGGGTTAACCCTCACCGCACTTTCTCGGAATCACGATGGTTGTGGAGAATTCTCCTTCTCCGGAATAGATCCTATGGCCCACATTACTCTGATTTAATGTCACATCGTAATGGTTTTACTGGCTGGTACCCTCATGAGCTTATTAACTTGTAGCCCAGAGCAGCTTCTTGCTTTCGGGGATGTTCCCTAGGTTAATTGGTTCCCTCCGGACAATTTCACAGAAACCTTAGTTCCAATGACCATTTATCCCGACCCCTCGAGGGTGAGTGATTGAACTAGGCCACGAACTTGAATTTTGTCCATTTCGACAACAATTCCTTTCTAAAAAAATTCTTCAACTTCCACTAGCGTATCCGGGCTCAGCGTTGGAACACAGGATATGATACCAATCCATGCGCCAGACCATCAACCCACTTGCTGACGCTACCGAAACGCATCTTCCCGGACTGGCTCACGATACCAATGCGCGATACCGACCATCAACCTTTGTTGGGAAACGCAAAGCACCTTGTCTTCCCACCGATTGCTTCACGATCTGGTCATGCGTACCCAATGCATCCCGCGGTAGGAGCCTTACTCTTGTGGAACATGCAATACATACATACATACATACATACATACATATATATATATATATATATATATATATATATATATATATATATATATATATAACATGCATATTTATGAATTTAAAACAATTATCACCGAGGAGTTCATTGCTACCATATAGACTCAAATAAAATTAACAACAATTCATGCATGCAACAGAACACATGATAAAATTCAAGCAATCTGGAACATGTTTAACATATATAGTAAGCACATGGTGATACTTATCTTTTAGCGGTCAAGAGATTCCACTAAGCGCGTCCAGACCTTCCACGAACCTCCCTCCACTAACTGCGTCCAGACCTTCCACGAACCTCCCAGCCTTAGACCATGCTGCTCATCACTCTCAATAGTAGGTCACCCCCGAGCTAGGACTAAACTCCACCGGGCAAGGGATTCCTAGGCTAGGCAAGGTCAACAAGGAAGTCACACAGTTTTAGAGGAAGGATTCGCTCCCAAGAGCCACTTACGCCCATTTCTCATAGACTCTCATTCCCCACATGCCTGCCCCACCCCAAGAGTATACACCTTCACTGTCACACAGTCCATCAGATGATTCACCTCCCTGGCCTTGGGCTTCAGCAATAGGACAGACTGGAATTCGTAGAGCTCTGTAGCAGCTACAGGACTCCCTCCAGGAGAACTCACCTCCTCAGCACACTCTCTCACCTAGAGAGAGTTGCTCACAGGCCTAACAACTTGCTTCTTCAGTCAATCTTCGACACAGATCCAGCAAGATGAGGGAAACAACAATGGGTCAATATGGTTCAGGAAAAACATAAGGCAACAACCCAAAACGGTCAAGGTACGAACACAGTTTTGGTCAGTGCAGACATGTTGGTTTCACAGGGTAACACGAGTAGGTTTTCCCCCTCCCGTGAGTGGTTTATCGGATGATCGTGGATTTGCAGAGGTTGATGAAAGAGGCCCATGAGTTCATATGAAGGATGGAAAATGGCAAGTGAACCCCCACAGAGAATGGCCAATGAACCCCCAACAGGAGTTGACTCTTTAGCTTTAACTGCATGGGCCCAAGTCGACACCTGTCTTCTTGGAGCTACATGCACTCCACTTAGCATACGTTCCTTTTCCAGGAACTTAGGAAAACACTTGGTCAATTGTCCACCTTAGCCTTTTAGGAAATAATAATAAATTATTATCTCCTTTAGAGGTAAGCCCCCTAGCTTAGCCCCTAGGCCCAAACACTTAGCCTCCTCCCTTACCCAACCTTGTGGAAGCTTAGTCTCCCATCAATCTTTCTTCGTGGTCGGTCTACACACAATGATGTTTATATTTTATTAATGAACTGCATAATTACGTATACAAAATCAGGGTCATGGCCTTAAGCATCTAGGCTCTCCAGCCTACTAACACAAAAGCCTACCAACTTATAATTGCTCGGCTCACCAGCCTACAAAACATGTTTACAATTCATAATACAACTGGGGCTCATCCTTGGAGTATTACACTGGGCCTCCCTTGTGGTTGTTGATCTTGTGTCTATTCATCGACTTCAGGTTCTGGGGGATTCCAAAGTGATTATCGGCTAGTTTTCCAATAAGAGCAGACTCTAGGTGAGTGCGCTTGAAGGCTGGAAAACCAGAATCAAAATCTTATTAAGCGTTTCCAGATTATCAGTTTTCATCATGTCTATAGGAACTTCAATTCGGAAGCTGATGTGCTCTCAAAGTAGGCTCTTGGGGAGTCAGAAAGTCAAATTTCCTATGATCATTGGTTTAAGGGGGTTGAAGGCCCCAGGGATATTTTCAAAATTCATTAGCACCTTAGCCTTTTGAGGCTCCTGTCTTTTGGAGTTTTTTGTTAGTGTCATTTTTTAGTTTTGTATTTAACCCTAAGAGACAAGTATCTGACTAGTTTGTCTATCATATCCATTTGCACTGGATAGTTTTTTGGGGATTGTATCTTGCTTGAGAGGGCATGTATTACTCTGGTAATGATCCTTGCAATTGTACTGGTTTTTGTAAACAAATTATATGACTAATATAATTGAGCTAATTTTCTATTGGAAAAAAGTTAATTATTAATAGTTTAATAATACATATATATATCAACCACTTTTTACTTAAATGTGGTTGTTGCTAGTTGACCACCAGCATGCTATTAATATATTAATAATTAATTAATTAATAGATTAATGTAATATATAATAATAATGCATTAATGTATATAAATTAATGATCTATTAATGTATTAATTAAATAATACAATATTACTTAACACATTGTTAAAGTATTAATACATTAATAATACATTAAATACATTAATAAATACATTACTAAAGTATCAATATATTAATAAAGTATCAATACATTAATAAAGTAATAATGCATTTACCTTAATGTATTTAGTAATACATTATTAAAGTATTAGTACATTAATAATGTAATATTTTAATTAATTAACACAATAATACAAAATTAATTAATACATTAATAAAGTAATATATTAATAATACATTATTAAAGTTTCAATACATTAATTTAAAATGACCATAATCTATTATGTTGACAATTACCATGGTTTGTTATGGTCATAACTATGAATAACATTAATGTTAATATATTAATATATATTGTAATATATTAATTTAATTAATTAATACATTACTAAAATAAAATATGAATACATTAAAAAGTTAATAAAATATTAATGCACTAATAAAATAATACATTAATAAAATATTAATACTTTATTACATTAATTTAATGTATAAATTAAAGTATTAATTTACATTAATATATAATGTAAAATAATAAATAAGTGATACATTAATAATATAAGGTATTAATTAGTCCCCGAGGTGTAGGACAGTCGGTGACGGAGTGTGTTGTTAAGCCACTCCGTGATGTTAAAGTCACCGGTTCGAAACCTGCGGGGACAAAAAATCCAACCATGTTAAGGGTTGGTGTGGCTCAGGCCGGGTGCGATCCCCGGGTGATTTTGACGGCTTAGATGCCCCTGAGGGTTAATCGCAGGTCCTGCACAAATTAACAAACAAAAAAAAATATAAGGTATTAATTAATTAATACATTTATACATTTTTAATTGATAAATTGTGAAATTATTAATACACTAATAAAATAATACATTAATATAGTAATAATGCATAAAAAAAAATACATTAAATGCATTAATAAGAACATTACTAAAATATTAATACATTAAAATATAAATAAAGTTTTAATATATTAATGTATACTAAAATGTATTAATTAATAAATACATTAATCCATTATTAATTAATACATTACTAAACTTTATACATTAAAACATTAATAAAATATAAATACACAAATAAAATAATACAATGATAAAGTAGTAATACATTACTAAATTATTTATACATTAGTGTAATGTATAAATTAAAGTCATTAATACATTATTAATTAACACATTGCTAAAATATTAATAAACTAATAATGTAATGCATTAAATACATCATTAGATATTTTAACACAACAAATATATTTAATATATTAAATGCATTAATAAATACATTAAATATATTAAATGCATTAATAAATACATTATTAAAGTGTTCATTAGATGTAGCTTGGGAGTGACATGTTCCCTTCAATGGGTTTATAAGATGATATTGTTATTGAACCTCATTTTTCCAATATTTTGAAAATGCTAGGCCTCCTCATGTTCTAATAAAAATATTATTAAAGTATTTATACATTAATAATACATTATTACATTAACTTAATATATTAATGTAATGTATAGATTAATACATTATTAATTAACACATTTCAAAATTATTAATTCAATAGTAAATACATTACTAAAGTATGAATAAATTAATAAAGTATTAATACAATAATAAAGTAATACATTGATAAAGTAGCACCTTAATGTATTTAGTAATACATTATTAAAGTATTAAAACATTAATAACAAATTATTACAGTGTAATATATAAATTAAAGTATTAATACATTATAACATACTAATGTATTAATAACTTAATCGATTAATCAATTAATACAATTTTGAAGTATTAATAGACTAATAAAGTAATACATTAATAGTAGATAATTAAAGTAACAATATATTGATAAAATATTTTTAAAGTACTAGCACATTAATAATACATTATTAAAGGTCCTCGAGGTGTAGGACAGTCGGTGATGGAGAGTGTTGTTAAGGCACTCTGTGATGTTAAGTCACCAGTTCGAAACCTACGGGGACAAAAAATCCAGCCATGTTAAGGGTTGGTGTGGCTCAGGCCAGGTGCGATCCCCAAGTGATTTTGATAGCTTAGATGCCCCTGAGTCATGGTTTCTCAAGCCATAGGCTAGTCCTGCAGGTCACGGACAAACTATCAAACAAAAAAAATACATTATTAAAGTATTAATACATTAATTGAAAATGACCATGATTGACTATGGTTGACTATGACCATGGTTTCTTATGGTTGACCATGACCTTGGTTAACTTTGTTAGACCTTAGTTGACTTTGGCCGAAAGGAAAGGTTGATTATGGTTGACATGGAACATTATGGTTAACCATGCCCATGGATAATTATGGTTGACCATGACCATGGTTAATTATGGTTGACCTTGGATTATCATGATTGTGGTTAATTATGGTTGACCATGACCATGGTTAACTTATGTAGACCTTCACCATAGTTAACTTCCATAGACCTTTAGTATGCTTGACCTTTGCTATGGATGACCTTCACTATGATTGAACTTGTTTGATCACGACCATGATTGACTATGGTTGACCATGGTTGACAACATTAACCATGTTTGGCAATTGTTTTCCATGGGTGACCATGAGCATGGTTGACCAAGACTATGGATGACATTCAGATAGCGGGATTTTGAATTGTTTGTCACAAAATGACAATAGGATATTTGAGTCACATTAGGACGACGAGGCTAGGTTCATGAAATTGCGACAACGAGGCTATGTTCAACACTTTGAGATAATATGGTTATTTTCTTCAGAATGCGACAAAGGGTCTAAGTTCGTCACATTGCGACGATGGGATATTTTCGTCACATTACGATGATGGGATATTTGTGTCACAATGTGAAGAAGCGTTATGTTCATCACATTGAAACAATGGGATATTGTTCGTCACATATTGACAATGACGGGGCTATGTTAATCACATTGCGACCGCAAGACATTTAAGTAAAAAGTGTCTATCTGATGAACAAAAATGTTGTATGTTAATCATATGTCGTATGGCTATGTGATGAATATAAATGTCATGTGTTCATCACATTATGATGATAGGATGTTTATTTTTATGGTGGGGCTAGATGTTCATCACATTACGATGATAGGACATTGTTTGTCACATTATGATGATGAGATATTTGCATCATATTGTGATGGCGAGGATATGTTAATCACATTTCGACAAGGCTATGTTCATCACATTGCGACAATATGGTTATTTTCGTCAGAGTGCAATGGAGGGGCTAAGTTTGTCACATTGTGACGACGCGATATTTGCGTCACATTATGATGATAGGATATTTGCATCACATTAAGACAACGAGGCTATGTTCATCACATTGCAAGGATGAGATATTGTTTGTCACATATTGATGACGACGAGGATATTGTGATGAGAGTGATGTGCTCATCACTTTGCGACGACAATCCATTTAAGTAAAAAGTGGCTATCTGATGAGCATAAATATCCTATGTTATGAACATAAATGTCGTATGTTCATCATATGTCGTATGGCTATGTGATGAGCATAAATGTGATATGTTGATCACATTATGACGATAGGGCTATGTTCATCACATTGCAATGAGAAAACATTGTTTGTTACATTATGACGATAGGATATTTTCATCACATTGTGGAGAGGAGGATGTGTTGATCACATTGCGACGACGGGACTATGTTCATCACATTGTGATAATATGGTTATATTCATCACATTGGGATGATGAGGCTATGCTTGTCACATTGCGACAATATGGCTATGTTCATCACATTACAACAACATGACATTTAATTAAAAAGTGGCTATTTGATGAACATAAATTTTGTATGTTCATTGTATGTCCTATGGCTATGTGATGAACATAAATGTCATATGTTCATCACATTGCGATGATAGGACATTTATTTCGATGACAGGGTTATGTTCATCACATTGTGATGACACGACATTATTTGTCACATTATGATGACAGGATATTTGCATCACATTGTGACGACGAGGATATGTTCACCTTGCGACGATGAGACTATGTTTGTCACATTGGGACGACAAGGATATGTTCATCACATTGTGATGATATGATTATGTTCATCACATTGCGACAACAAGGTTATGTTCATCACATTACGACGATGAAGCTATATTCATCACATTGCGACAATATGGTTATCGTTTATGTTCATCACATTACAACAATATGGTTATGGTGAGGCATGGTCATCTATGGACAACAAGTGTCAAACATGGTTAACCATTGTCAACCATAGTCAACCATTGTCATGGTCAATCAAGGTCAACCAAAGTTATGTTCGTCACATTATGACAATATTGTTTTGTTCGTCACATTGTATGTTCATCGTATAAGGCTATGTTCCTCACATTGTGACAATATGGGTATCCTTATCACAGTGTGACAACGGGGCCATATTCACCACATTGCAAGGACAAGATATTTACATGACATTATGACGACTGGATATTTCCGTCACATTTCGACGGCGGAGCTATGTTCATAACATTGGCAATTGATAATTGAGTGTAGTAATTTGTTAATCATGTTATGTAAATGTGAAATAGTAAACATCATGAATGAAGGAATTCATAAATGTAAGGGAGTTAATGGTGACAATCTCATTCATTAATTTGGGTGTACGACGAAGAATATGTCAACATCTTCAAATCCTGGCCATCAAAACAGATTTTGTAATTAAAAAGATGATTAATCCATCAATTACAATAAGAGAAACACCTATGACCATGATTATATAACCAAATAATAATTCATTTTAAAATAATAATGTATATCTTACCAATTCAATATATATAACTCTAATCTATCATTAAACTATAATCTAAATTATTCACAAATATAAATATAATTTAAAATGTCAGCTTATATTCCTTTAAGACCATATAACCTATCTCATTCACAAATATATAAATATATGTAATTTAAAATGTAATCATACATTTTTTTAAACCATAACCATACTTAATCTAAATATAATTATTTACTTTCATCTAGAATGCAATATATGATCTAATCACTTTTTTTTTTGTATTTAATCTAAAATAAAAATATATGATAAAACAAGCAATCTCATCCCATATCATATATATTGTTTCTATTATGACATGATTCAACCAATAACACACCTTCAAATTGTCATATAATTTATGACACCATACTTACCAATACTTCAATACCTTAATTAATTTAAACAATTCATCACTTTATTTATTTTTATATATAAGAGGATTACCAATAATCAAAGTAATCTCATCCCATATCATATGTATAATTTATATTATGATGTGATTCAACCAATAACTCACCTTCAAATTTTCATATAATTTATTACACCATACTTACCAATACTTCAATACTTTAATATTAATAAACAATTTCTCCAGTTAACAAAATACTACATACACTAAAATTTATTAAGAATCATGATCGCATATTGATTCCAAAATGTATTTATAGTTTAGAATGTAAGATTATGCTAATAATCAACATTTCAAATATATATGCATCATTTACTTATATAACCATTATAAATGCATTATATATATAAATATATTAGGTCAATTAGTTGTGGATAATACATATGTTGCCCATTTAAACAGTTAACACGCGGAAAAATTAAACATTTACTTTTATACCAAATTGAACAGATAGTTTAACACTTGCATGCAAGTAGGAGACCCATAAGAAAGTTTTGCAGACTTCATTTTTAAGCCAAAAACTCACTAGTGCTAATTGGGAGACCAATAAACAAAATACCACTCCTTACAATACACATTGGTATTCACATTTATGGAATTATTATAGATATAAATAATATTACAGTGATATTACATCCATGTATTGTATTATAGCATGTAATTTCCCATCACTAATGGACAACTTATTCAATATTTACTTATGTATAACAAATTTTCATTTTGAATGAATTGATCACAAATTAAGCTTATTGATAATCATAGCTCTCAAGTTTAAAGACTTATACGCTTAAATCTTCCATAACATTTGAATATATTAATTTTTATAAATTTACAATACTAAATGTTTTCTAGCTTACAAAATGACACTTCAAAAGAACTAGTCACTAAATTAAGAGCAATACGGTAACACTTAAAATCTTAATATTAATAAACAATTTCTCTATTTAACAAAATACTACATACACTAAAATTTATTAAAAATCATGATAGCATATTAATTTATTAAGAATCATGATAGCATATTGATTCGAAAACGTAGTTAAAGTTTAGAATGTAAAATTATACTAATAATCAACATTTTAAATATATATGCATCCACACTTAAAATCTTAATATTAATAAACAATTTCTCTATTTAGCAAAATACTACATACACTAAAATTTATTAAAAATCATGATAGCATATTAATTTATTAAGAATCATGATAGCATATTGATTCGAAAACGTAGTTAAAGTTTAGAATGTAAAATTATACTAATAATCAACATTTTAAATATATATGCATCCGTTACTTATATAACCATTATAAATGAATTATATATATAAATATATCACGTTAATTAGTTATGGGAAATACATAATAATAAGGTAAACATGTTGCCCAGTTAAACATGGAATTATGGAATTATTGCAGATATAAATAATTTACAGTGAGATTACATCTATGTATTGTATTATAGGATGTAGTTTCCCATCATCAATGCACAACTTATTTCAATAAGTATAACAAATTATCTATTTGAATGAATTGATCTCAAACTTAGGAGAGGATAGTGTAAGCATTATTTGTTAGATACAAAGAATCCATTCAACTGAAAATTTTGTTCTCGTTTCCTTTAATCTAGATAAATATAATATTTGGAAAAAATTAATATAATATTTGGAAAAAGCTGGGAAACATCTAAATAGTAAAACATCCCTATGAAATATAGAAGCAGAAATGAAACATAGGTGAAAAACACTACCCATGCCACAAAGTTGAAAAGCACCACTATCGGAATGAAATTCGTTCCACCACTCATAATTACACTCTCTTAATATACAAACTTAGATGTCATGCATTCTTAATGTTAACCAATCCTGAAGTGAAGTGCCGTGCCATGTCCTCTTAAAGTGGGTGATTGAGGTAATTTGGACTCCATTTTTTTTTACTTACTTTTATTTTTCTTTCACATTCTATATATATATATATATATTCTTTTCAAATAAATATTTAATACTTCAAATATATATATTTTATAAAATAATCTATACATTAATCAATTCTAAAGTTGGAAGCATTAGGTAACACAAATTAAACGAAGTATAAAAGAAATCAAATATATATACATATTTATAATATAACAAATTAACGAAACATAAAGGTAAACGTAAATGAGTTAAATGAATTAAGTGAAAGCATATTTATATAACAAATTAACGAAACATAAAGGTAAACGTAAACGAGTTAATGGATTAAGTGAAAGCATAAAATATCAGACGTGTAGTACAATGAAAGTTGATTAAAGGACATATTAAATGAAAGTATAAAATATTAAAAAATATTAAACGAAGAAATTGCATAGCACATTACTAATTAACCGAAACATAAAATAAATTAAAGGAATCAAGGCAACGCTACATATTAATCAATTTTGAGGTGGGAAGCATTGCATTAATATAAGGTATTGTATTAATGTAAGGTGTTGTTTAAATGTTTTATGTTTTAGTATTTTAGTGGGAATTTGTTAGAATTGTAAGTGTGAAAAACACAATTCACATATGATAATTAACAATCACACAAATAAGAAACACATGAATTTCACGTGGTTCACCCAAAAGTTGGGCTACATCCACCAAGCATTGGCATCGGTTTTCTTATTATTTAGATCATGGAGATTACAATAGACTAGCAAGTTCTCACTCTGTCTCTCTCTTGCCTCTACGGGTTTACATGTATTTATATACATTTACAAGAAACTGATTATTAAATGAAATCCCTATCCATATTTTAACTTGGTGTATTTGGTTGTAACCAACGCAGAATAATAGGATCCTAAATCATCCTTTGAGGAATTTGTTGTCACCAAATCCCAACAATCTCCACCTTGAAAACAATTAACATGATACCTTGCTCCCTCCTTTTGTTCATCACCTTTTCTGCAAGCCAAGAGAAGCCAAGCACCACTGCAACTTCTCTAATAAAACTAGTTTCATGATTTCGCCTGTGTTACTTGCACGAGTTTGGATTTCCTAAGGGGTCACTCCACCTCCAACATGTCTTCCACAACTTTGTTGTGAAACATATTTAGTGATAGATCTTCTTCTATCCAAAACACCTATAAAATATACATTACGATTATCACAGACCATCTCAGTGTAACCATTATAGGTGACATTTGTGCTTCTCAAACGTTGAAGCACCCATTTCACTGCAACACCTGAACCAGTCACGTATCTGACAACATCATAAGCATGTGAAACATCTGATCTTAACCATTTCATCACATACAACAGACCTCCTATTGAACTTACACGAGACATAACCTTTTCTTCTTTATAGACAAGCCCTATGCTTGAAGAAAACTTATAATGGAAAGAAAGAGGGATAAAAACTAGTTTTACAATGTTCATATTGAACTCCAACCACAACTTACCATTACCATCTATGTATACTTCCATGCCCATAATTTTTTTTGCTACTCCTTGATCCCTCATATGAATTGTCATGTCCACCTGAGTCATTTTCTTACTGATTTTATCCATGCTTCGGCTTACATCGAGCATATTATCAGCAAATAACATCAAGACTGTGAATGTACTATAAATTGTATAGTCATTCCTACCCTTTGAAAAATTATGAATCGCTATGAAGGATTCAAACATCTTGTATATTTTCCTGGGTACCAATAGACCATACAATGAATTATCTAGCATGCAAACAAATTTACCGTTGTGATCTTGAATCAACCCTTTTGGTTGTTCCATACATAATATATCTCTATCAATGATGAAAGTAGGATCCCACATACAACATCCCTTTATACCACCATCATAACTTGTAGAGATATAAAACAAGCAAGAATTCAGAAACAATGATTTTAAGTCTAGAAATGATTTACTGTTTACTAGTACCTGCAATTCTTTCTTTCTCTTATGAACTTGATGCTTCTGACATAAACAAGAAGATGCATCTGTCGCTTCAGATGCTACTTCAGTACTCATTTCCAGTTTATAAAGGTTATCAACCTTTGTTTCCTTTATCACTACTAAATTACCTTTCGACAATGTGAGTGCTCCACTTTGACTTTCATACTTATATCCACAAGAATCCAACACTCCCAATGAAATCAAATTTTATTTAATCTCAGGTACATATCTAACATCCATTAATTCCCTAACAATACCATCAAACATCTTGATTCTAAAACTGCCAACCCCAACAGTTTTACAGGAAATACCATTTTCCATAAACACTACACCCTCATCAACACATTGGTAAGAAATGAACCAATTTCTATGTGAGCACATGTCGTGGGAGGCACTTGAATCTAACAGTCACTCTTCTTGATATTGTAACTTACTAGAAACAGATAAAACTTGATGAGTCATACCTGAATTTGTTACAACCAAATTTGCTTCCTTCGTAGAGTTTTCCTCAGATTCCTTTCTCTTCCAGCAATCTTTCTTGAGATGTCTTGTCTTGCCACAGTACCAACATTTTGTTTTACTCTTTATGTTTCTTCACTTAGATCGAGAAAAACTTCTCTCATTCTTCTCTTTAGTTCGACCTCTGACTAGCATCGCCTCTGAAGTTGAGGTTTCTTGACTAGATTTTCTCCTCATCCCCTCAACCAACAAAACTCCCACAACAGAGTCATAATCTAAAACATCTATTGAGCTAAAGCTAATAGAGGTGACTAGATTATCCCAAGACTTGGGCAACAAACACAATAGTGTAATAGCCTTATCTTCATCTTCGAATTTAACTTCCATACTAATCAATTGAACTATAAGGGTATTGAAGGTATTTAAATGGTCAACAACTTTTTTACCTTCTTTCATCCTAAAACTGTACAATTGTCTATTCAAGTAGATTTTGCTCGTCAAGGACTTCGTCATATATAGACTTTCCAACTTGTTCCATAAGCCTGATGTTGTATCCTCTCCTACGATATTAAATAGAACATTATCCGCCAAACATAAATGAATGGTACTAAGAGCTTTTGCATCTAGATCTTCCCATTCTTCATTCGTCATGGTTGTTGGTTTCTTTGACTTGCATGCCAATGTTTTTTGCAACCCTTGGTGCACCAGTAAATCCCGCATCTTAAACTTAGTTCAAAGTTGCTTTTACCACTAAACTTTTCAACTTCAAACTTCGAACTCTGCATCTTACCCATTAACACAAAATCCCCTAATACCCAAATCACTGCTTTTTTTTTCCACATTGGAGATTCCGCGCTGGAAACCCACCCCAGATATTTCCCCACATAGTGGCTGATATGGGAGTGATAAAGCTTCGCAGCCCCAAGGGACACAGGTTTCGAACTCGTGACCTCTCCCCAAACTGGAAGAGTGTGCGCACGTCTTAACCAATTGTGCTATCCCATGGGACCTCCCAAATCACTGCTTATAATAACCAAAACCCTTTAAAAAATAATGTGGAAGAATAATAATATAATCTTTAAAAGGTTTAATAAAAATTTAATAAAGAAAACCTTTTACTAAAAACTTCACTTTTAAGTAAAAAAATCCTTTATAATTCCTCCACTTTAACCTTTTTCACTTTATACCTTTATTTGATTAAAAAACCCTTTTTACTTTAACTCACCCACATGACGTGACTTACACTTTTTAATTAATTCCTCCACCATGTATAATGTATTCACATCATACCATATTACAACTCCATCTTCATACTTTTAATTAAATGCATTCGCCATTTAATTTATATCTTTACTTTTTCATGAGAACGAATTTCCACACCTCTAGATATACCTAGAGTGCGGTGATCTTAAAAAGTCTATCCACTGTACCACGTTTATGGACTGCGATGATTTCAGGTTTTCGAACGTCCCTGAACTCTGACTAGTATGACGTTATATTCTTCTAGAGGAGGGATCTGTGGCAATGTTGAACTCGATGCACCTCACACAAATTTCACAGATTTTACTCATGCGGTTCTTTCGAGAATTTGATGCTCCTCCAACCGCCTCTATACACAATTCACATATGATAATTAACAATCACACAAATAAGAAACACAGGGATTTCACCTGGTTCACCCAAACGTTGGGCTACGTCCACCAAGCATAGACATCGATTATCTTATTATTTAGATCATGGAGATTAGAGCAGACTAGCAAGTTCTCACTCTGTCTCTCTTGCCTCTACATGCTTACATGTATTTATATACATTTACAAGAAACTGATTATTAAAGGCAATCCCTATCCATATTCTAACTTGGCCTATTTGGTTGTAACCAACCCAGAATAATGTGATCCTAAACCATCCTTTCATAAATTAGTTGTCACCAAATCCCAACAAAATTCAGTGATAGAAATTTGGAAGAAATTGTAATTTTTCTTGTTTAAATTGAATTTTGAGTGTATAAATGGATTCAACCCACCAAAAAAATATATGAAATAAGACACATGCAATCTCCACCTAACACTAAATGCTACAAAATAAAATAAATAAAACTTGCATATTATTAATTCAAACCTATTTGAACCAAAAATATATAAAATTAAACATAAAAATATTAAATAAAACAATATATTAAAATCAAATATATATATATATAGTTGGATAGTTGTTCCCCAATGAACAGATTGATTAATTGTGCTTCATCTCCCATCAAAATTGAATCAAACATATCCTTCACTTCCCAACGAGTCTCTCAACATGTTCAGAAGCTTCCTAACAAATAAACAAATCTTTGGTGAGTACAATATTGTTGTTTTAAGATCTCCAAAAATTTTATAAGACCCAATATCTTGATTCTCTTTCATGTACATCCTACGAACAACATAATAAACCATAAAAGTATGCTTAGTGTGAGGAGCGAACCCATAGTCACTATTATGATATCTTCAAGGCTCCTTCCATACAACGTTGTTGTAATATTTTTTCTCATGCCTAAATGAGAGACACACTCTAGAGTGAGATTGGGCGTTTCTTGAGAAGCATGTGGATCACTTGTGAGAACAATTATCACAATACATTTACTAAGAGGGAACACCATAGGTTACTATATTAATGTATTTCATTTTTCATCTCATTTTAAGATGCTTTGCATTCTCCATTACCATGATTCACAATCTCCATTACCACTTGCAAACTTTATTTTCATAAATGTTCGTTCACACTTGTGATTTGGTAGTTGTATGGAGATATGGTACATAGTAAAAAGAAATTGTTAAAAATTAAAAAGTAAATGTCAAACTATTGTTCTCCATGTCTATGTCATTCTCCATATTAAGATTTGTTAAAAATTAATAATGAAGATGCAAATGTTAAAACTCAAGTAATCTTTCTTGGTTTTGCTAAATTATACTTAGTGGTAATTGATAACTTAACTTAGTAATTTTTTAATTTTAAAAAATAAATGTGAAAAAAGTTAAAAATACACTTAAAAATACCAAAAAATTAAACATTAAATCTTATTCATTGATTTAGAAAATGTAAGAATAAAAATATGCATAAATTCTAATAAAAAGACCCTATCCCCATAATAAAAAGTTGATTAAACCATTCATTACAATATGAGGAAGCTTATGGGCGTAATTATTCACCCTCTAAATTGATCTTTATAAGAAAATGCACCCTTGTGCCAACCTAGAAAATGTTTTTTAAAATATTATTTCTAATTTGGTCCACCATTAACCACAAAAATGTTTTTAAAAAAACATAAAATAGCTAAAGGCTCACATACATACATATATAAACCTATAAAAAAATTTACTTAAAAATATAAATATAGAAAGAGAAAACAAAAGAAACAATAAAAAAATTAATTAACTATAAAACATTTCTATTTCTACAAAATTAAATTCCCGGCCCAATTGAAGCACATGTTACTGTACTCATAACGTAATTTGCATCCATATTTCTACCATCCTCCGTTACCTGTTACCATCACCTACTCCATCAAAATTTCTTGGCGCTGCTCTGGTGAATCCATCGTATTCACGTTGTCTTCGAAGCTTTTTCGGCTTCCTCCCTGCCAATTTATTAAAATCTAGCGATTCGCCTCACACACTATTACTGCACCTTTCATGGAAGCTACTGCATTCTTCACTTTTCTCTCGTAGTTTTCACAGTGCAGTCGAATTATCAACTCCGTGGGCTGTACATGGTGAGTTGCAGGGATCCACACATGTTAGACAATTAGGGCTGCTAAATGGAATCTATGGACTGCATATAATTCAATTAATCAATAAAATGAACAATCTAATGAATTGTCAGGATGATGCGAGTCTGTATTTTCAATTTCCATAATCTTTTATACATATCAGGTACGGTGTGTCTTGGGGTGAAAATTCCAGAATGTAAAGTGACCCATCTTCGATACAAGAGCACCAAATTCGACCCCACGACCTCGATAATTGTGAAGGTTAAGCACCAAAATCTTTATCATCAAAATTCTTCCTGCCACCCACCATCTCATCAACAATGTACCATAACTACAAACATCAGATCTATCAGCGACAGGTCCGTACATTCTCGACCACATCTTTGGAGCAGTGTAACATGATGTTCGTTCATGAGCTGGGGAGATGTGACTATCCTTTCTATTTGATATTTTGGCTATGCCCAAATCTCCAACTTCAGGAAAAAAATCCACATCAACAAGAACACTGTGAGGCTCTATATCACAATATAAGATGCTATTTCTACAATCTTTTTGAGGTATGGAATACCGCGAACTACTCCAACTGCTATTGAATGCAACTGTTTCCAATCCAACTAAAACACAATGAAGTGGTTATCTTTTTAAATTTGTTAGAATTCATTATTGAACCAGGGTTTCACTAATTCGTTGTCGCTAAGGGAGTTTGTTTTCTATGGACACATCCTGTAAAAGGTTTTTAAACACAAAAGGTTCTTCCATTAACCTAACCTGTCTTGAGCTTGGTTGAGAATTTAGATATAGATCTCTGGACCCTGATAAATAATTCTATATAATGCTTGGCTCAAAATTCATTATGGAAACCGAACATGATGCAGGACTTGGCGCAGATCCTAAGTATATAGCATATCATCAATTATAGTATTCACTAAATATGGCATTCATTTGCGACTGTATCAAATCTAAATTCACTCTAGCTTGAACATGGAAGAGGCAACATTCAATGATAATATACATACTGTACTTTTTCCTTTATGCTGCTGGAGCAGCACCACATGCATTTCTCAAAATGAATAGAGAATCATACAGCTTTGTACAGGTGAAATCAATAGCAATTTGTAATAGTTGGAATAATTCAAACAATTCAAACCTTAAGTCACTGAGCACAACCTTTCTGTTCCTAAAGCTGAGCTTGATTAATAGAAGTCTAAACAGTAGCAGAAAAATCTAACTAACTTTATGATTAAGAAGCATGAACTGGTAGACCAAAGAACCCGAAATACGTTACCAGAAAAAACTCCTGTAACACGTATGCTCTTCAGCATTTGTCCTTCGCCTTGCTTGTGCAACTGTTATCTATAGTCACATCAATAGCTGTGTACTTTACAAGAGAATGGATAAATGGTCTATTTTACTAGACTGTGGATAGTTCTTGGGATTCTAAAGCAATAGAGTTAGGCCCCACTCCCAACATAAATTGAATGCTTCAAGAGGAAGAATCAAAACTTGTCCTTCTCACCAAAAAAAAAGTTGTCCTCTTGGATTCCTGAAAATTTAGATTAAATGTTTATTTTTTCAAATTTCATTTCCAGAACTTTCTTCAGGCACAAGCAACTAATTAAGCGTCGCCTGTCTATGCTTCTATATATATCTTCTATGCTTCTATATATATCTTTCTGCCTGCCATTTCTTTGTATACCGAGATTCCCGCCTCAAACTCTGGTGTGGATCCTGCTTCTACCCCTGCTCTGCCGGTAGGGCAACGGTTTAGGGTTTTGGATTTCATCTCCTGTATTTTCATACTGTTCGTTTCTTTTTCTCTTCTTTATTCTTTAAGCATGCTGCTTGATAAATCTAAATGTATGTATATTTTCATTTGTACGCTGCAGGTAGATAGGTCCAAGGATCGATCCTGTGGGAGAAGTTCTCAATGTCTTCTTCAAGTCGGAAGTATTACTATTATAATACTACAAAGTGGGAGTACACTGCTACTAATGGCGGTGGCAGGTCTTCAAGGAATGCTGCCAAGAACAACAGCACTGCCCCCAAAGAAACTACAAGAACAACCCCTATGCAGGCRAAGAAGGRAAAGCCGCTGAGTAAGTTACATGATCTGTTGTCGTACGGCGTGAAACCCTGGGATCCTGACACGGRTGACTTCTATGAGGCCCTTCAAGAGGCTCGCAGGAAGATGGACGCGCAGCAGGACCAGGATGATTCCAAGACTGACTCTCTCACTGGGCGGAACCATACTAATTCGAAGCGGGAGGGCGCTGATACTAAGGCTGGCGGATCTTCTTCAAGGAATTATGGCAAGAACGAGAACAACAATAAGGTACCAAAAGCAACAACAATTAGTGTGAATGAGCAAGCCGAAGAACGGCCGATGAGTAAGTTTGAAGATCTGCTGACTTACGGCATAAAACCCTGGGATTCTGATGCCGACGATTTCTATGAGGCCCTTCAAGAGGCTCGCAAGAAGATGGACGCGCAGCAGGACCAGGATGATTCCAAGACTGAATCACTCCCTCGGCGGAGCTACACTAATTCGAAGTGGGAGGGCACTGATACTAAGTCTGGCGGATCTTCTTCAAGGAAGAATGGCAAGAGCAAGAACAACAATAAGATTCCGAAAGCAACAACAATTAGTGTGAATGAACAAGCCAAAGAACGGCCGATGACTAAGTTTGAAGATCTGCTGACTTACGGCGTAAAACCATGGGATTCTGATGCCGACGATTTCTATGAGGCCCTTCAAGAAGCTCGCAAGAAGATGGACGCGCACGAGGACCAGGATGATTCCAAGACTGGCTCACTCAATGGGCGCAACTATACTAATTGGAAGTGGGAGGGCACTGATATTAAGTCTGGCGGATCTTCTTCAAGGAATAATGGCAAGACCAAGAACAACACTAAGGCTCCGAAAGCAACGACGATTAGTGTGAATGAGCAAGCCAATGAACGGCCGATGAGTAAGTTTGAAGATCTGCTGACTTACGGCGTAAAACCCTGGGATTCTGATGCCGACGATTTCTATGAAGCCCTTTTAAAGGCTCGCGGAAAGTTCGAATCATGCCAGATTGAGGATCACGAGTTCGAAGCATGGGAGTATCAGGATTCCGAGATCCAGCCATGGCAGGATGAGGATTCTGAGAATTCCGAGATCGAGCCATGGGAGGATGAGGATTC
>SNQJ01S0034550.1:69045-80438 GCA_010110895.2 Picea sitchensis
ACTAGTGAGAGTTCAATTAATCAGTGAACTCACATGCAACTGAAGATTCACCATGGTTAACTACATGCATGTCAGATCCAGTGGAGACCCAGTTGAGATAACAGGTGAAAGGGACATTTTGGCTATCATTTGTGATTTGATCACACATGCAGTGAATATGCTTATGAGCATGTGCAAACTAGGCAATTCACTAATGAACATTGTGAGAATTCGAATTGCAGAGATTTGTGTAGAGGAGGCAAGCTGTCTGGACACAGGAATTGGCACATGTATTTGCTAATTTGTGTATGACAATGTGAGACGATTGTATTGTACTGAAAACTCTTGGATTAGAGTTTTGTATGAGATTGTTTCATGATTCATGATATACATAATATATGATAGTGGGGATTTTAGCTTTATGCTTTCCCGATAAAAAATTTGTGTTCTGTGTTCTTGATATTCACTTTGTGATTGTGGTTGTGATCGTGGTTTAATTTTCTGCAAGAATAATAGTAGAAGCGATTATGTATTTAACAGTGGCATATAATTGTCAGATCAGGAGAATCGCAGGAAATACTTAATTTGTATTGAAATTTCTACACTGTCCTGTACCCAATCAAACTGCCCAGTCACCCTACTACTGTGCTGCCACATGTCACATTACTGATGTCAGCATGATGACTTCAATAGGACATCATGATGACATCATCATTGACTTTTACCAGTTGACATGTTGACTTTTTAGTTGTTTGGGAAAATGGTCAGAGTGCGATAACTCTCGCATACGGAGCCCGTTTGAGAAAGTAAATATATGGCCAGAATCAATGCGACGATCTGGTTGCAATGGAATTGGTTTCATTCAATTCCAAGAACTTTCAATTTTTAGCATTTTCTGGAACTGGGGAGCTTCCTGGATCAATACTTATCACTTTTCATCATTTTCCCTCTCATATATCCCCTACATTGGTTCGGGCATTGGGGTTTTAAAGCTAGTAAAGGTTGTACCGTGCCTTGTGGGAAGAAGGGGATAAAGGCCTAGAGGGTAAAAGTAGTTGGAAAAAGTTAAAAGCCAAGATCAAACCTTGAGATGATTCGCCCAGGGATCCCCGAGAAAGTAATAAAAATATTCTCAGCAAGAAAAGTGGGGGAACCCATAAAATAAAAGTAAACTCGAGACCTAGTTGGTGGATAGGGGGTCTCATCATGAGCCAGCCTATTAGGTCCATGGGCATGTAGCGATATGACACTATTATTCATCTGGTCACCATGCTAGGGTAGTGGCTCTTGGTGGCATAGCCAAGAGAAAGGGGGTCTCATCACGAGCCAACCTTCTCATCTCCATGAAATGTTTGTGGGTAACATTGTCACCACTGGTCACCATGCCAGGGCAGTGTCCATGACAAGGTGCATCTCACCCTCTACAAAGGCACCCATAGGTAAGACCTACATTTCACGGTTATCACTGCACCCCTTGCCCAAACATTCCCTACACCATCTCATGCATTTACATGACCTAGAAAGGTATTCACCTGGAAACACCCCACACCTTAGGAGGATTAGCGCAATAGGACATGTTGAGACCCTCTCCAAACCTGGATTGTTAAATAACATAGCGTCTTTGAGCATTTGTCTGGGTAAAAGGGGGTTTGATGCACATGTTTTGGTAAATTTATTATTAGATGTGATTGGCATTGCTATGATCCCTGTGACTTATGAGCCCATGGAGGGCGTACTTGTTGTTTATGCAGGACCATGCCCGAAATACAGGTACATATGGGGAGATGATTAGCTCGGACCTCCATGGGGATAAAATCCCACCAGATGGATGATGAGACCCCAGCCAGGGGTCGAGGGATACCAGAGGCTTACACCAGAGAAAAGGGAGGATGTTCCACCCGAGGCACTTTGGCAGGCCTAGAACCAGGGGGATCTTGCTCTCCCACCATGATGTTGGCCCTTGAAGGCCCTTGACGTCATCATTATAAGCCTTGAAGTCATCCAGTTGGGGTTTTAGGCATGAGGACGACTTGATTGACATGTGTGGCAGTTTCTGAGGGTTTTTGAGCCCTAACGTTTCACTTTGGAGGCCTAACGTTCCAAGAAGGGGCCTAACGTCACCCTAGGAGAGGCATGACGTCAGACCTAAACAATAAAATTAGGGTTTGAATTGTCAATTTTATGTAAAACTGGATTTTTGATGTAAATTGGCCATGTCGGCCTTTTTTGACCTAAAATGCAATTAAAGGTCACTTGTATTGTATAAATAAGGGAAAAATATCTTATATTTTTCATAATATTTCACTCACACAAGTGTGAGGTCTGAAATTCGTCTTCTTTTAAGGCTTATTGGCTGAATTAAGTGGTGCACAACTCTTGGATGAAGCTTATCTTGGTGTATTTTTTCATTTTCATGGTGGAAAGTCTTGAACTAGGGTTTGTGGCTAGATTATTCTTGATGAAGTAAGTAGAAATATGCAATCCTTCTTTATTTTGAATGGTTATGGTGTATTTACTTGTTCATTTATAAGATTATGAAATTGCTAGTGTGAAACCCTAGGAGGACAACACATGTTATTGTCCTTTTCTTAATAACTCTTCACCTACTTGATTTTGCTAGAAGACACCTCCCTTGAAAGATATACTAGGGCCCTACCTTAGTAGCACTCTAGTATTATTGCTTCATTAATCTTTCATTTTTTATTTCAAGCTTGACCTAAAGAAGAAGGAAATCGCTAGGGCCTAGGGTTACCTACTTCCTAGCAACTTTTCCTTCTAGGGTTTTGGATGATTGAGGCCTTAGGTTACTAACACCTCCACCAACCTTCCTCTTCCTTTAGTTCACCTATTATCATTTGTGTTTTCCCTGTAAGAATTTTCGTTGCAATATTGACTCCATTTACCCTAAAAGGCACTAGTTCATACCTTGCAAGTGATTGATTGACTAAACAACTCTCAAACCATCTGCCTTAAGATCTTTACTAACCATTTCTAACTTTATATTAGACTAACCTACTAACTATGTTTCTGTTGCAAAATATTGTTACAACCATCTATGACAACAGTAAATTGATCATAAAAGCAAGTTTTAAAGCTGATTATACATAGTTATGAAGTTGGTGATCGAGTCTTCTTGCGGGTGAAATCGCAAAAGAGTTAGATCAAGTTTGGAAAGGGTGATAAACTCTCTCCTAGGATCATGGGGCCCTTCAAGGTTGTGGAAAGGAAGGGGCATGTGGCCTATCGACTAGCCTTGCCTAATTCTTTGAGGCATATGCATGCTTTTTTTCACGTATATGTTTTGAGACATTATGTTAGTGATCCTACACATATGATTGACATGAGTTCCTTACAGGTATCGGACGAGGGTGCACTCACGGTGGATCCAATCTTCATTTTGGACCATCGCATTCGATAGCTAGGACGTTGAACATTAGAGAAGGTCAAGGTCCAGTGGGACAACTATAGTACACACCCGGTGACCTGGGAGGACACATATGATATGCATCAACACTTTCCATTTTTGTTTGATAGCTAGACATATAGATATTGTTAAACACTTTATTCCGACACTTATATACTGTGAAACTTCAAGACAAAATTTAAAACAAGAGAGGGTGTATGTAACATCCTGCTCTTGCACACACCTGATTGGACATATTCTTTGAGGACACTTATGTGTGAGTGATCTGGTTCATTATACAATTGATTGTTTTGATTATGATTATGAGATGTTGTGGATCTGATGATATGTTATTTTGTTATATTTATATCAACAGGTGCTATTGACTGGTGTTTCCTGAGTGTGCAGGACTCTCGACCATTTGAGTATGTCATTGACATCGATGGACCTCCATGGACTCCAGATCGAGTCAGGGAGTGGACTGTTATGGTTTGATTTTTTTTATATTGCATATGTGACATATGACTAGTATATTATGATGTTGATTTTGAACACTGACATGTTTCGTTGATGGATGTAGGCTAACGATAGATTTATAACTAGACTCACATTAGGAGTAAAGGGGTCACACACCGCAACCAGAGACATTGAAGGAGAGGTGTAGAAGCAACCCTGCCACAACCTGCTAGCAGTCTCGTCGTGGCTCGAACTGTAGGTTAACGATTACCTAGTTCGAGAGATCCACGATGTCGTGAGGGCAGACTGTCACACTCGCTCATGATGATTCTAAGGGGCGTTTAATAAGGCAGGGTCCTTATTCCTTAGAGTCCCTTAGTCTTTGATAAGGTCACTTGACAGAGTATGGACTCTAGGGGTTTTACGTCTACCAAAATCAGTCAAGAGGCGAGTGGCACCCTTGGAGCATGTTGTGCATATTGAAGGGCACGTTGCATAAATGAAATTTGAATAAAGGTGAGTGGCACCCTTGGAGAACTTAGTGCATCTTGAAGGGCAAGTCACGGTTTAAAAAATGGTGAGTCAATGAACCTAGGTACCTAGAAAACAATGTCTCTTTTAACCTAGTCGGCCTTAAAATAAATGTTGCAAGATTAAAGTTAAATTTTTTTATTATTATAAAATTTCCCTTAAAAACGATTTGCTAAGCCAAGTTCAATTTAAATCCTAGGTATAAGTAGGACTTGAGAACTAAAAAATAATTGAGCAAGTAAATGAACCCTTAACAAGGGGGGGCGGAGAAAGAAAATTCAAACATAAATAATTAAATTAAAATTTCAATGGAGGATTAAAATATTTAAAAGATTAATTGTTGGTTAAGTACAAACTTGCTAATTCATAACTTAGACCTAAAAAGGGGAATGTTGAACATAGTAGGGAATCTAGTCTAGAAAACCTTCTAATTTTGAACTCCACTAGGCTTTAAGAAAGGCGTCAGTAATTAAAAGGAATGTAAGGGAATAAAGGGACATCGAGAAGTGTTTTTAGGAACACTTTTAGGTGGGTGAGGGAAATAGGAAAATTTAATTAATTAATTAATTGAATTTCTGGTGCAACTAAGGGATCGGGTGATATGTGTACGAGGGAGGTTTTTCCTAATTAATTTTTAATAAAATAATTTAATGAGGGTTTTGGCAACAAATTGCTAATAAAACTCTATAAAAGGGATGGTGGAGAAGGAGAATGGATCATGTCTGGTATGCGTAAGGTTATGATGTCGGATTTTAATCTTGACTAAAATTTTCTTCTGGGAGTTGGGGTACCCAGCTCGGATAACGAGTGATAGCTCAACCTTGCAAGGTGAGATGGGAGCTATTATTCTCTCGTATTGTGTGTGTGGCTGCTTTGCAGCTCCGGGGGCTTAGTGGGAAGAAGAGTACCCCGAGCATTGGCTGGTAAGTACCGGTGAGGTCTCAACGATTATCAAGTGAGAAGGAGGAGGATCACCAGGGAGTGAGGAGGATCGCCGACTGTATTGAATTTAGTTTTATTCTTGTATATTTCCTTCAACGTTGTTCTTTAAGTGCAGGGGTATGAAATTGTAGGGAATTTATTTGTTTCAGACAAGTTTTTAAGTTTCCAACACAACACATACATTTTTAAAATTTAAATGGAATATCGAAAGCTTGCCTAGGTTGATAAACTTTACTACAGATTTTCTTTTTCATACTTAATCAGTGCTTATGGAATTGATCTCAATCCATTTAAAATTTGTCCACTTGTGTTCTGCCATCTTAGCAAGTTGAAATGGTAACCGAGTTTTGTTAACTTTAGATCTAGTTGAAATTTTGCGTATAAACTTACTGTGGCTTTTTCTGTCTGAGATTTTCATCATTTCTTAACATCATTTACTCATTAATTGTAAGGGATATTTCGCAATCAACAAAGTTTCAATACTCCTTTTTTAGGTTTAATTCTGATATGGTTTAACATCTCTGAACTCTCCTTTTGCATTTACTTATAGGATTTTCGATAGTGTGGAGTGAATGTTTTGGATCGTTGGCAGAGTTGAGTTGTTATCTGAGATATTAATGGAGAACAATTAATCAAGAACTGTAATTGCCTCACCTATGAAGAAAAAATAAACTTACCTCTCTTGGCGAAAATTGGTCTTACCCCTTTTTAAGACATTGTTTTGCTATCTACTCACCTCAGTTATTATTTGTTGATGAAAAGATTTACCTCATAAGAAGCGACCTCTATTACAAGGTGAACTCGAAGATTGTTGCATTCTTGTGTATGATATGCACGAATATGTTGCCCCCTTAATTCTTTCTTGAGAAACCCCTGGGGATTAATTTCATTGTTGACTTAAACTTATTTCCCACCTATCCGTAAATTAAACTGTTGCTAGCAATTAACATAAACAAACCTGAGTTCAGTTCGAGACCAAGACCGAGTTTGGATAAAAAGAAACTAAAAGCCAAAAGCTACCAGCCAACAAGCAGGGATTACCTCGACATTTTTCTCATTCAATATATATATATATATATATAAGAATAAGAAGGTTTTTGGTTGTGCATATTGCATTGAATTGCATTCTAGTGGATTTGTTGAAGCACAAGTCTAGGGTTCCAGTCTGAGGAAACTTGTGTTTGATTTCCATCATATTTTTTTCGTTGAGGCATGGGTCCTAGGTTCGATTATTAAACCCATTGCCATAGGAAAGTTCAGCGATGGTGCTACCCGCTATTCTGTGTTGGCCCTTTATATGAGTATGATAAAGAAACAGTTGTAAATAAACTATAGAGCGGATACTTASTCTTGTAAATTCGTTTCAAAATTAATTCTAATTGAGTTTATTCGGCTACATGTATGATTTGATTTCATGATCAGCCATGTAACTTTGATCCGTGTTAGAGTTTTCCTTTTTTTGGCATGTATATAAACCAGGACTATCACCCAACATCATATCTTGATATCTCAGATAACAAATTCTCCGAGTTACTATTACTTCACAGCAGAAATGACCTTTTTATTGTTTTGTTCACTTGTTAATTAAATGATCAAGATATTGTTCGCAAGCTAATGCTTGATACCACCGGTTGACATTGTAAACTCCCCTGTATTTTTCATAGAAAAAGCACTCAATTTAATTACCATTGAATATTTTTTCAAAACAGGTTTAAGCTTTAAAAACAATTTGATTTTGAAGACTGGTTTCTCACTTCTCTGTTTAAGTTTTATTTCTCTAGTTTCTTTGACTATGTGCAAGATGAAGAGTTCTCTGAAAAAAATATTCTTTGACTATGTGCCAGATGAAGAGTTCTCTAAACCTTTTATAGACTTAGTGTTATTTACCATTTTCATATTATATTTTAATTATTTTTAAATAAAAAATAATTTTAGGATTAGTCCAGAATCTGCCATACAATGTTACTTCTTTTATTATAAATATAAATCTGTTATGTTGGAGTGTCTCGGAAGTGACTTGTCATATAGAGGGTTTGATGGTTTGACACGCAGATGGTTTACATAATAAAGTTTCCCATAATTTATTTTCTTTTAAATGGTTTACAACTCCTTGATGTAGATGGTTTGCAACTCGTGTTTTGAAATCCAATGAGTATTGATATTATGATTTTTTTTTTAAATGTCAGATTATGTAATAGAAATCATAATTGTTTTCTAAAAGCTAAATTATGTAATGATATTTTATAGGTGATGGTTGTTTTTTGCAAATTTTATTTGCAAACGTAATTTGAAAAGTCTCATGAATTTAAAATAAGTAAAATTATAAATAATTAAAATATGATAATTAAAAATTAATAAATAGTCGAGATAAATTTACCAACTAATATTTTAAATTATTTAAATATTTTTTTAAAAGTTAATTTGTACACAATGTAATAAGAAAAAATATAAATAAATAAATTATGATGATTACAAATTCATAAATAATTTATGTAGATTTTTCAAATGGAAGAAAAAATAGAATATTTAATAGGATTGAAATGAAATTAGAATTTCACATGTTCATGAATTTTGACTAATTCATGAATTTTGACTAATTCATGAATTTTGACTAATTCATAAATTAGAGAGATTGAGTTGAATTACAGAGTCACTTTAAGAAATGATTTTTTTTTTAAAGTCTACCAAAGACATGTAATTTAACTTGAAGGAACAGGCAGTCTAGATTGCTTTTCGTCTGATTTCTTCTATTCAAGACAGTTTGCTTCACTGAGGTGAACCAGGGTTAAATTTCCAAGAGAGTCTAAGTTTGAACTGTTTATATCTGAGATGCAAACTGATCTCTCACTTAAAATTTATATAAGCCTCTCAAAACTAATATTTCATTCAACAACTCTCTGGAAAGGAATATGTTGATGTTTTGGTAGCCGCGGGAGGTATTTTCCTCCTAGACAATATTTCTTAGAAGAGAAGAAGATTCCAAAAGTCAAAAGAAGACCATTGAATAGTGGAAGAACACCTCGGAAGAGAAGTCAACCCACAGGAAAAGAATAAAGTGGAATTAGAACCTCTAGGAAGAGAAGTCGGCCCACGGGAAAAGATAAAGGGGAAATAGAATTTCCCAGAGAAGAAGTCGACCCTAGCTTAAGAGACTTGAAGACTATAAATAGAGAGATGTCTTTCTCATTTAGACACACACACTAAATCATCTCTCAGACAAGAAGAAGGCGCTAATCTGAGGCAAGGAAGGAAGACACAACATTGCAACTATTGGAGTTCTTGGTTATTCTTGGTGGTGGTTTCTCTTGTGCGCTCTCTCTAGGAAGAGGTGTGCTATCTTGTATGGTGTTGTTGTTGCAGATATTTGGTACGCTATCCGTATCTGGTGGGCTATCCTTGTGTTAGGGTTTCTTCATTATCTGCTGCTCTTGAGAGATGATTCATGGTTGGATTATTTTATCAACAAAATCTACCTAAGAAAGGTTGGTTGGGTTTTTCCGAGGGTTTGGGGTTTTTCGAGGATAACTCTTTATGTCTTCTTGTACTTGCTTATGCTACTCATATTTTAAATTCATAGTATATGATTTTTAATGTAAAAGAAGATCTATGTACACTAGTAATCCTAGTGCTCTGACAATCTAACATGGTTTCAGAGTTGGTTACCTTCAAGACAGTCTAACAACTGGAAGGAAAGATCTTAAGATTTGGAGTTGCACAATCATTTTATCAAGCTCGTTGAGCACTTGTTCCAAGTCGTTGGGACCAATTCCACTTCAAAGCAACTCTCCTAACCCTAGCACACTTACTCCAACACCCAAATCACAGTTTGGTGAAGTTTGAAATTTTGCAAATTTTCAAATCTAGGGTTTCTCCAGCAAAAATGATTACCGGTATTAGAGTTGAGGATAAGCTGTACGAAGAAGACAAATTCATATCGTGGAAGCATAGGGTACTTCTCATTTTAGAATAAATGAGTTGTTGGATCATGTCAAGCAAGTCCTCCTAGAACCAGAAGAAGAAGACGTTAAGGAAGAGTTTAAGAATGAAATCAATGCCAAGAGGATCTTGACAGATTTAATCAAGGATCACTTGATCCCCATTGTATTAGAGTTGAAGACACCAAAGGAAATGTTTGATGCCATAACTATACTATATGAAAGCAAGAATACCAGCATGAATGATGCAACCCCCCTACTCTTCAGGGTTTTGCGACCTCCCGGTCACTGGATTGTTCACCTCCTTGAGCCGAAATGGATCTTCGGGCTCCTATTGGAACCCTTTTTAACGAATCCACGGGTCCCTTTTTTTCTCATGACCCTGGGTTGTGACCCAAGGCTCTAATTAACACGCCTTTCGCGTTTTAGGAGTTTGAGACTCCTGCACGCGAGCCCTCCCCGAATCCCTGTCCTTCGAAATGCCGAACCCCAATAAGGGTTGACGAGCACCCACATGACCACTGCATATGACCACAACTCCACTTGCAACAGATTTCGGAACTCATGATTTTGCGATTCCGGGTGAAAGCGCTCCTAGGTCCTTCGACCCCTAAAACCCCAAAAAGAGCTAAGGGTTCAGGCCCCTTCCTTATCCTCTCTCCACCTGACCATCGTCCTATGACCACCAGCCTTAATCCAAAAGGCGCTTTCATAATTCACGTCTTCGTGAATCCTGTTTTTGAGTTCCCCGACTCTTTCAATCCCTGATACCCGAAAAGGCTAACGGGTCTTTGGCTCCTCCCTTTATGCGTACATATATGACCCCGCTATGACATGGGGACAAACCTCAAAAGCGTTTCGAGACTTCGCGACTCACGAAGTCAAAAGACTTCTCACCTTAGATCTTTCGATCCCCGAAACCCTAAAATGTCAATATCTCAGATCGACGGCCCACAACCTTGATCGATCCAACTGCCCAGATCCCGTCTCGATTTCGGCTATTGCGAGTCCTCAAGACCTTGTCCGTTGACTCCTTCGAGTCGCAAGTCAGCGAAATACTGAATTCTCGCCATGCATCCTCTAAATGGATGTCTGTGATCTTTGGCCACGATCAACGACCGTGATCTTTTCGGAAAGATCAACATTGTGATCTTATCGTGAGTTTTCCCTTCACGATTTTGCTCCGATATTCACCCTTGTTCTCCCGGTGCTCAAATCCCCGATGGATTTAGATCTTTGACACCTGTCACCCTAGATCCGACAGCTAGAATGATTTCGTGATTCTAAAAATCACGAATCCTTGTGCTTGCATTCACCTCTGTCTTCCCGAAATCCGAAACCCTGATGATTTTCCGAATCTTCGCCACTTGTCTTCCAAAATGGATGGTTCAGAGGTTTTCAGGATCTCGCATATCGAGGTTATGGAGTGCGGCCTCCTTTGCTCTTCCAACTCCCGATTCCCAACTTGTGTGGATTTCTACCACGTGTCCTCCACAATGGATGGTCCCGATGCTTTCGGGATTTTGACGGGTCTTCTCCCCTCTTTGGGAGTTGCACCTTCTCTCGGATCTGACGGCTATCGGTTCTCTGCACTAGATTTGACAGCTCAGATATATTCTCCTACACACTTTCCTCCTTCTGCATGAACGTAGATTCAACGGTCCAGATCTCTTCCTCCGCAACTGATCTAACGGTTGTCGATGCTCCTCCTCCTGAGCTTTGAGAACTTAATTGTCCCACTGTTATCCTCCGTGTGACTCTGCTTGATCAGACAGTTCTTGGTAAATCGGGACTTCTCCCTCGAAGTTCTCCGTCATTCATTCAGATCTTCTTCCCTCACGAGTTCTCCTGTGTCTCTGGACGTGAAACATAGCGGTCCAGATCTAATCTTCAGTAGCTGATCTAATGGTTGTTGTCGCTCCTCCCAAGCTCTTTCACTTTCCTCCGAACTTGGAAGATTCCTAAGATTTCAAAGGCTTCGACCTTTGGTTCCTTCACTCCCATGAGCCCGATGACTTGAGCCTCGCCTACGTTCTAGAAACATTGTCTCTCCTGAGCTTTGTCAACTTTGAAACCTCGATGGGGTTTCTCGACCTTCTGATCCTTTCTTCTGATGCTCTCTGCACAAAGGAACTGTTCCTCCTGAG
>SNQJ01S0034550.1:81653-101088 GCA_010110895.2 Picea sitchensis
GAGAGGCATCGACCCAGTCCCCCCATAGTCTCGTGGGCCTCTACTTGTCCCGCAGGGGGCTTGGGGCGATGCCCAACGTCGCCCCTGTGGCCCTCTGACCAGCAGACCATTGAAGGGTCGTGGGGGCGATGTCGAGCATCACCCTAGGCCCCCCGCGGGCCAAGGAGCGGTCACGTGGGCCGTTCCCTGGCCCACGGGTTATATATATATATATACAACATATATGTATAATCTATATATAAGTTTTATATGGTTTGTGTTTTTTTTAAATAAATTTAAATTGTATATTTTTATGTTTTTTAATGAATTTTACACAGTGATTTATGTGGAAACCCAATACGGGGGGGAAAAATCACAGGCAATTATAATTGGTATTCTTATTATTCAAGGGAGAATTACAATAGTCAACTCAGGCATACAACCATCCTCTCCTCTCATACACACAACACACCTCAGTATTGAGTCCTTCTCACATACACTCGCTACACTCTGCATTTCACTCACCTCTATGGGTATGCTCATATATATAACATCTCTCAAACAATTAGACAAACTGATTATAATAAGATCCATCAGTTACACAAACTGTTAACAAAAGAGTGCATGCATGCACATTCTAAATATAGTTGCATGCATGTGAATGTTGGGAAATTCATTGGCATGTTTCCAACAATCTCCACCTTGACAACAATTTACCTGATATATCATTCCCTTAATTAATTCATCACCTTTTCTTCAAGCCAAGAGAAGCCAAACACCATCACAACTTCTCTAACAAAACTGGTTTCATAAACATGTCTGCAGAATTCACTTTTGTATGGATATTTTCCGGAGCCACTCCCCCTTCATCAACCACCTGTCTTACAAAATGGTAATTGATAGAAATGTTCTTTGTCTTATTGTGATAAGATGGATTGCTTGCCAAATTAATAGCACTTTGACTATCGAAAATACTTTCACCTTGTCCTCCATCCTTCCAAACTCACCGATCAAACCTTTTAACCAAATTGCCTCCTTGCAAACATGTGAAGAAACCATATATTCTGCCTCAATAGTGGATAAAGAAACTATGCTTTGAAGCTTTGACATACAACTAACAGGTCCTCCTGCAAGAGTAAGGACATATCCTGAAGTGGATCTCATTTTGTCCAATTCACCTGCAAAAATATGAATCTACATAACCATAAACTAGATCACTGGAACCATTATATGTGATAGAATAATTACTTGTGCCTCTAAGATACCAAAGCACCCATTTCACTAATTTCCAATGCTCTTTACCTAGATTTTCCATGTATCTATTGACAACACCAACCGCATGTCAAATATTTGGTCTAGTATTCACCATCGCATACATCAAACTTCCCATTGCATTATCATATGGTACACAAGACATATAATCCTTTTCTTCCTAATTACTAGGAAATAAACTTGAAGAAAGATTTAAATGGAAAGCCAAAGGGATCTGCACGGGTCTCACATTATTCATACCGAATCTAATAAGTATTTTCTCCACATACTTATGCTATGATAACCACAGCTTACCATTTTTCCTTTCTCTATGTATCTCCATGCCCAAGATTTGTTTTGTTACTCCTAGATCCTTTATATCAAACACCCTAGCCATCTGAGCCTTTAACCTGTTGATTTTCAACATACTTTTTCTTGTAACAAGCATATCGCCAACATATAACACCAAAATAATGAACATGCCATTTCCAACTTTTTAAAGTAAACACAATTATCGTATTCACTTCTTGTAAAATTTAGGATCACCATGAAGGAATCAAACTTCTTGTAACATTGTCTGGGAGACAGTCTCAGGCCATACAATGACTTCTTGAGTTTGCAAACAAACCTCTTATTGTGATCTTGAACAAACCCTTCTGGTTGTTCCATATATATATCATCATCTAAATCTCCATGTAGAAATGTTGTTTTAACATCTATATGCTCTAACTCAAGATCAAGTAAAGAAACTAGTGCTAACTTAACACGACTTGAAACAAGATTCACAACTAGTGAAAAGATTTCATGAAAAATCAATACCTTCCTTTTGAGAATACCCTTTTTCGACTAGTCTTGCTTTATACCTTTCGACTATATCATTAGCACCCTTTTTTAGTTTGTAGACCCACTTGCAGTCGACAACCTTCATGTCCTTTGGAAGTTCTACCATGTCCCATGTTTTACTCCTCTCTACAGCATCCATTTCTTATTTCATAGATTTTTTCCATTGAGCACTTTTAGATACCTTAATTTCTTCATGATAACAACTAGGTTATCCATCAATAGAAACCAAAGCAACATATGAAACATAATCATCATAGCTTGTAGGAGGATTCTTGACCCGTGAAGATTCTCTTAGAGATGGTTGAGACATATCCTCGGTTTCCTGGATATTTTCTACATATGCATCTTCTTCTTCTTCTAGAACTTCTTCATCCTCCTCCATTTCTGACGATGGTTGAGTTTCCAATTGAATTTGTTGAACTTGCAGTACATGTTCTTGTCTCACTTCAAAATCTATCAGTTTTTATTTTGAGAGTGAGGATTCATCAAATACTACATCTCTACTTATGATGAGTTTTTGGGCAGTAGGATCCCACTATCTTTAACTGTTAACTCCATCACCATAACCAACAAAGACATATCTCTTTGATATAGTATCTAACATAGAATGTCAATATTTAGAAATAAGAGCATAAGAATCACAACCAAATATTCTCAGATTTGAAACGTCACACAAATGACCTGTCCATACCTCTTCTATAATCTTATAGTTTTTTTTAGTTGATGGTGACCGATTTATCAGATAGCACGTTGTAAGAACTGCTTCTTCCCACAATTCCTTCTGCAACTTGGCATTACTAAGCATCATCCTTTCTCTCTCTAGATGAGTCATATTCATGCCTTCAACAACACCATTTTGTTGAGGAGTATAAACCGTGGTCTTATGTCTTTCGATCCCATCTTCCTTGCAATAGTTCTCAAATCCCACAGATATGAACTCGCCTCCATTATTTGTTCTTAAACACTTCATTGACTTGTTAGTGCTCTTTTCAACCAAAGATCTGAATTTCTTAAAAGTATTAAATGAATCATCTTTTCTTTTAAGTATATAGACCCAAACCTTTCTAGAGTAATCATCTATAAATGTCAAAAAATATGACGATCCTCCAAAATAAATTGTAGGGGATGGTCCCCAAACATGTGAATAAATGTAATCAAGAATACATTTTCTTATATGTCTTCATGTTTTAAACTTATGTCTACACTGTTTTCCAAAAACACAATACTTGCAGAAATTGAAATTCAAAAACTTCGAACTTGGAAGTGATATACGATCAACCAGTACCTTAATCCCTTTCTCATTCATATGACCCAAACGTTGATGCCATAAACGAATAAAGTCACTTGCATCTTCATATGCTACCACTGCTTGATTTACTTATGTCCTTCCTTCAAGTTGATAAAGGTTTCTGATCCTATTTGCCTTCATGACTACTAAGATGCATTTGGACACCTTCAGTTGTACACCTGTAATCAACATAATTTGAACTACAACCTGAACTTGTTTAAGCTAGATTATCTTCCTTTGCTTATTTTTTCCAGTCCTCTTTGGATGCATTCTATCTTTTTCAACAATCCTTCTTGAGATGCCCATATTTTCCACAGAACCAACATTTATTCTTACTCTTCTTTCCTTTTGACTTAAACCTTGATGTACCCCTCTTATTTTTCCCTCTTTTTGTAGATCAGCCTCTAACCACCATTGCTTATGTTGTTGAGTTTTCTTTACTGGATCTTTTCCTCATCTCCTCAGAGAACAAAGCTCCCACAACAATGTCATAATCAATGGAATCATTTGAGCTAAACCACATAGTTGTGAACAGATGATCCCAAGACTCAGTAAACAAACACAGTATCATAACCTCCTTGTCCTCATCCTCGTATGTTATGTCCATACTAGATAATTGAAAAATCAAAGTATTGAAAACATTCAATTGATAATAAATTTTCATACCTTCTTTCATCTGCAAGATGTACAACTGCCTCTTCAAGAATATTATGTTTGTCAAGGACTTTTTCATATACAAACTCTCTAGTCTGTTTCATAAACCTGTTTTTTTCTCCTCTTCAACGATGTTAAAAAACACTTCATCTGCCAGACACAAACGAATGGTACTGAGGGCTCTTGAATACCAATCTTCCCAGTCCTCTTATGTCATGCTTGCTGGTTTCTTTGTCTTTCCATCCAACTACTTTTGCAATCCTTGTTTCACAAACATATCCCTCATCTTGATCTTCCATAGCACAAAGCTATTCTTACTGTTGAATTTCTCCACCTAAAACTTAGAACACTGCACTTTCTCCATTAGCATAAAACTCCAAAAAAACATTGATTATAAAACTGAGCCTTCCTTTTATGGAGGAATATTCTTATATATTTCAAGGTTGAATGAAAAAAGTGTGTTTATAAAATATTCTCCACTTTATTTACCACTCCATCCCAAAAACCAAAAGTGATTTTCCACTTAATTAATTATTCCTCCACTCATTTAAACATACCATGTGTTATGCATAATGAGACAAAACACAAAGGTTCGACCATGTCTTATTCAGAATAAGACAAAAAAACCTTTAACTTTGGAACAAACTTTATACCATTCGTAAAGACTTTTATTTTTGGAAAGAAAGAGGTTGTTGCACTCTCGATGAGGATAACCTCCAACAAATTTTTAATTGTCGCACCTTGTTAAAGGATAGTATGCGACAATAATTTAAATTGTCACACTATGTATTGTGTGATGCCCACAACAATCTGTGAATTTTTTTAATTTCACAAGTGTGTTTGCGACTGTCACATTGTGCCACAGGGAAAACCTGTGACAGTGTGATAAATCATATCCTAGGATAATCCACTCCACTTGGCTCAGCTCGATTAACCTACTCTGTTATCTAGTGACCAGATTATCTTCTCCCTTTCTCTCTGATCCTTCAAATATGCGCTCTGATACCACTTGTTAGGCTGTAGAAGAAAAACTGTAACAAGATTCTAATAGCAAAGAATATAAAATCAATATTAAACCGAGAACATGAATCACACAATTGACACAATGATTTATGTGTAAACCCAATATGGGAAATAAAAACCACAAACAATGATAATCGATATTCTTATTATTCAAGGGAGAATTACAATAGCCAACCAATGCATACAACCATCCTCTCCTTTCTTACACACAACACACCTCATTATTTTGTCCTTCTTACACACCCTCACTACACTCTACATTTCACTCTCACCTCTATGTGTATGCTGGTATATATAGTATCTCTCAAACAATTAGACAAACTGATTATAATAATATCCATCAGTTACACAAACTGTTAACTGAAGAGTGCATGCATGCCCATTCTAAATATAGATGCATGCATGTGCATGTTGGAAAAATCGTTGGCATGTTTCCAAAAATTACCACCTTGACAACAATTTACCTGATATATCATGCCCTTAATTAATTCATCACCTTTTATGCAATCCAAGAGAAGCCAAATACCATCACAACTTAAGCTTCTCTAATAAATATGGTTTCGTAAACATGTCCACAAAATTCACTTTTATATGGACCTTTTCGAGGGCCACTCCCCCTTTATCAACCACTTGTCTTAAAAAATGGTATTTGATAGAAACATACTTTGTCTTACTGTGATAAGTTGGATTTCTTTCCAAATGAATAGCACTTTGATTATCTCAAAATACTTTCACCTTGTCCTGCATCCTTCCAAACTCACCCAACAAACCTTTTAACCAAATTGCCTCCTTGCAAGCATGTGAAGAAGCCATATATTATGAATCATCCATATATTATGAAGCATCCATATATTATGTGAAGCAGCCATATCTACATAACTGCAAACTGAATCACTAAAACCATTATAGGAGATAGAATAATTACTTGTGCCTCTAAGATACCGAAGCACCCATTTCATTGTTGTACAATGCTCTTTACCTAGATTTCCCATGTATCTACTAACAACACCAAATGCATGTGAAATATATGGTCTAGTACTCACCATCACATGCATCAAACTTCCCACTGCATTAACATATGGTACATGAGACATATAATCCTTTTATTTGATGTTACCAGGACATCAACCTGAAGAAATCTTGAAATGGGAAGTCAAAGGGATCTGTATGGGTTTCACATTATTCATACTGAAAATCATAAGTATTTTCTCCACATAGTTCTGTTGTGATAACCACAACTTACCATTTTTCGTTTCTCTATGTATTTGTTTTGTTGCTCCTAGATCCTTCATATCAAACGCCCTAGCTAACTTAGCCTTTAACCTGTTGATTTTGACCTTATTTTTACTTTCCACAAGCATATCATCAACATATAACACCAAAATAATGAACATGCCATTTTACAACTATTTAAAGTAAACACAATGATCATATTCACTTCTTGTAAAATTTAGGCTCACCATGAAGGAATCAAACTTCTTGTACCATTACCTGGGAAACAGTCTCAGGCCATAAAATGACTTCTTGAGTTTGAAAACAAACCTCTTATTGCGATCCTGAACAAAACCTTTTGGTTGTTCCATATATATATCGTCATCCAAATATCCATGTAGAATTTGTTTTTTAACATTTAGTTGCGCTAACTCAAGATCAAGTAAAGAAACTAGTGCGAACATAACACGAATTGAAAGAAGCTTCACAACTGGTGAAAATATTTCATGAAAATCAATACCTTCCTTTTGAGAATACCATTTTCCTACCCGACCTTCTTTATACATTTCAACTTATCATCAACACCCTTTTTCAGTTTGTGAACCCACTTGCAGCTGACAACTTTCCTGTCCTTTGGAAGTTCTACCATGTACCATGTTTTATTCCTCTCTAAGGCATCCATTTCTTCTTTCATAGCTTTTTTCAGATACCTTAATTTCTTCCTAATAACAACTAGGTTCTCCATCAATAGAAACCAAATCCACAGATGAAACATAATTGTCATACCTTGTAGGAGGATTCCTAACCCATGAATATATCCTTAGAGATGGTTGAGGCATATCCTCAGTTTCTTGGATATTTTCTGCATCTGCATATTCTTCTTTTGGAACTTCTTCATGCTCCTCCCTTTCTGAAGATGGTTTAGTTTCCCACTAAATTTGTTGAACTTTGGGTATCTGTTCTTGTCTCACTTCAACATCTAGCAGTTTTGGTTTTGAGAGTGAGGATTCATGAAATACTACATATCTTCTTTTGATGTGTTTGTGTGTAGTAGAATCCCACAATATGTACCCCTTAACTCCATCAACATAACCAACAAATACATATCTCTTTGATCGAGGATCTAACTTAAAACGCCAATATTTAGAGATAATAACATAAGAATCACAACCAAATATTGTCAGATTTTAAAAGTCACATGAATGACATGTCCATACCTCTTCTGGAATCTTACAATTTATTGTAGTTGATGGTGACCGATTTATCGGATAGAACGTTGTAAGAACTTCTTATGCCCACAATTCCTGTTGCATCTTGGCATTACTAAGCATGTTCCTTTCTCTCTCTAGAAGAGTCATATTCATGTGCTCAGCAACACCATTTTGTTGAGGATTATAAAGCGTGGTCTTATGTCTTTCGATCCCATCTTCCTTGCAATAGTTTTCAAATTCCACAAATGTGAACTCGCCTCCATTATATGTTCTTAAACACTTGATTTCCCTGTCACTGCTCTTTTCAACCAAATCTCTGAATTGATTAAAAGTATTAAATACATCATCTTTTATTTTAAGTATATAGACCCAAACCTTTCCAGAGTAATCATATATAAATGTCACAAAATATGATGATCCTCCAAAATAAATTGTAGGGGATGGTCCCCAAACATTTGAATAAATGTAATCAAGAATACATTTTCTTATATGTCTTCATGTTTTAAACTTTTGTCTACATTGTTTTCCAAAAACACAATACTTGTAGAAATTCAAATTAAGAAACTTCAAACTTGGAAGTGACTTACGATCAACTAGTACCTTAAGCCCTTTCGCACTCATATGACCCAAATGTTGATGCCATAAATAAACAGAGCCACTTGCATCTTCAGATGCTACCACTGCTTCATTTACTTATGTCTTTCCTTCAAGCTGATAAAGGTTCTTGATCCTCTTTGCCTTCATGACTACTAAGATGCCTTTAGACTCATTCAATACTCCACCTTGAGTTGTACACCTGTAACTAGAAGAATGTGAAGTGTAATCTGAACTTGTTTGAGCTAGATTAGCTTCCTTTTCTTCTTTTGTGAAGTCCCCTTTATATGTATTCTTTCTTTTCCAGCAATCCTTCTTGAGATGCCCGGGTTTTCCATAGAACCAACATTTATGCTTACTCTTCTTTCCTTTTGACTTAGACCTTGATGTACCCCTCTAATTTTTTTCTCTTTCTGTAGATCGAAATCTGACCACCATTGCTTCTACTGTTGAGGTTTCTTTATTGGATCTTTTCCTCATCTCCTTGAACAAAAAATCTCCCAAAATAGTGTCATAATCAATGGCATCTATTGAGCTAAACCACATAGTTGTGACCAGATGATCCCAAGATTTAGGCAATGAACACAATATCGTAACCTCCTTGTCCTCATCTTCGTACATTACATCCATATTTGACAATTGACAAATCAGAGTATTGAAAATATTCAAGTGATTAACAATTTTTGTACCTTATTTCATCCGCAAGTTGTATCACTTCCTCTTCAAGAACATTTTTTTTGTCAAGGACTTTGTCATATATAGACTCTCCACTCTATTCCACAAACTTGTTGTTGTCTCCTTTTCAGTGATGTTAAATAGCACTTCATCTACTAGAAAGAAACAAATGGCATTGAGGGATCTTGCATCCAGATCTTCCCAGTCCTCATCTGTCATGCTTACCAGTTTTTTTGTCTTTCGAGCCAACTCCTTTTGCAATCCTTGCTACACAAGTAGATCCCACATATTGAGCTTCCATATCACAAAGCTATTATTACCGTTGAATTTCTCCACCTCAAACTTAGAACTCTACACTTTCGCTATTAGCAAAAAAACTCCAAAAAACCACTGCTTATAAAACTGAGCGTTCATTTTATGAACAAATATTCTTATATATTTCAAGGTTGAATAAAAAAAAATTATATTAAAAAAAACCTTTTAAAACACGTCCACCTTATTTATTTATAAAATATTCTCCACTTTATTTACCACTCCATCCCAAAAAACAAAAGTGATTCTCCACTTATTTAAATATTCCTCCACTCATTTAAACATACCATGTGTTATGCATAATGAGACAAAAAACAAAAGTTCGACCATGCATTATTTAGAATAAGACAAAAAAACCTTTAACTTTGGATCAAACTTTATACCATTCGTAAAGACTTTTATTTTTGAAAAGAAAGAGGTTGTCGGACTCTCCATGAGGATAACCTGCGACAACTTCTTAATTATCGCACCTTGTTAAAGGATAGTCTGTGACAATTTTATTGCAATGCTTATACAAATTGTCGCATTGTGTATTATGTGATGCCCACGAAAATCGATGAATTTTTTCGCACTCTGTACTGTGTGATGCCCGTGAAAATATGTGAATATTTTTAATTTCGCAAGTGTGCATGTGACTGTCACACTTTTCCACAGGGACAACCTATGATAGTTTGATAAAACATGTCCTAGGATGATCCACTCTACTCGGCTCGGTTAACCTTCTCGACTATCCAGCATCTGGATTCTCTTCTCCTTTGCTCTCTGATCCTTCAACTCTGCGATCTGATACCATTTGTTAGGCAGCGGAAGCAAAAACATAACAAGATTATGATAGAAAAGAATATAAAACCAAGATTAAACCGAGAACATCAATCACACAATTGACACAATGGTTTATGTGGAAACCCAATACGGGAAAAAAAACACGGGTGATTATAATACATATTATTATTATTCAAGGGAGAATTACAATAGCCAATTGAGTCATATAACCATCCTCACCTCTCATGCACACAACACACCTCAGTATTGCGTCCTTCTTACACACACTCACTACACTCTACATTGGACTCTCACATATATGGGTATGCTCGTATATATAGCATCTCCCAAATAATTATACAAACTGATTATAATAAGATCCATCGGTTACACAAACTGTTAATATAAAAGTGCATGCATGCACATTCTAAATATAGTTGCATGCATGTGCATGTTGGGAAATTTTTGGCATGTTTCCAACAATCTCCCTCTTGACAAAAATTTACCTGATATATCATTCCCTTAATTAATTCATCACCTTTTCTACAAGCCAAGGGAAGACAAACACCATCGCAACTTCTCCAACAAAACTAGTTTTGTAAACATGTCTACATAATTCACTTTTGTATGGACCTTTTCCATAGCCACTCCCCCTTCATCAAACACATGTCTTACAAAATGGTATTTGATAGAAATATGCTTCGTCTTATTGTGATAAGTTGGATTGCTTGCCAAATGAATAGCACTTTGACTATCACAAAATACTTTCACCTTGTCCATCCTTCCAAACTCACCCAACAAACCTTTTAACCAAATTGCCTCCTTGCAAGCATGTTAAGAAACCATATATTCTTCCTCATTAGTGTATAAAGCAACTATGTTTTGAATCTTTGGCATCCAAATAATAGGTCCTCTGACAAGAGTAAAGACATATCCTGAAGTGGATCTCCTTTTTTCCAAGTCACCTGCAAAATATGAATCTATATAACCGAAAACTAAATCACTGGAACCAATATAAGTGATATAATAATTACTTTTTCCTTTAAGATACCGAAGCACCCATTTCATTGTTTCCCAACTCTCTTTACCTGGATTTTTCATGTATCTACTGGCAACACCAACTGCATGTGAAATATCTAGTCTAGTACTCACCATCACATACATCAAACTTCCCAGTACATTAGCATATGGTACATGAGACATATAATCCTTTTCTTCTTCATTACTAGGACATAAACCTGAAGAAACCTTGAAATGGGAAGCTAAAGGGATCTGTACGGGTTTCACATTATTCATACCGAATCTCATAAGTATTTTCTCCACATACTTCTGTTGTGATAACTACAACTTACCATTTTTCTTGTCTCTGTGTATCTCCATGCCCAAGATTTGTTTTGTTTCTACTAGATCCTTAATATCAAATTCCCTAGTTGACTAAGCCTTTAGCCTGTTGATTTCGACTATTGTTTTTCTTGCCACAAGTATATCTTCAATATTTAACTCCAAAATAATGAACGTGCAATTTTCCAACTTTTTAAAGTAAATACAATGATCATATTCACTTCTTGTAAAAGTTAGGCTCACCATGAAGAAATCAAACTTCTTGTACCATTGTATGGGAGACAGTCTCAGGTCATGAAATGACTTCTTGAGTTTGCAAACAAACCTCTTATTGTGATCCTGAACAAACCCTTCTGTGTGTTCCATATATATATCATCATCCAAATATCCATGTAGAAATGTTTTTTTAACATCTAGCTGCTCTAACTCAAGATCAAGTAAAGAAACTAGTGATAACATAACACGAACTGAAACAAGCTTCACAACTGGTGAAAATATCTGCTAAAAATCAATACATTCCTTTTGAGAATACCCTTTTTCTACCAATCATGCTTTATACCTTTCAACTTTATCATCATCACCCTTTCTCAGTTTGTAGATGCACTTGCAGTCGACAACCTTCCTGTCCTTTGGAAGTTCTACCATATCTCATGTTTTATTCCTCTCTAAGGCATCCATTTCTTCATTCATAGATTTTTTCCATTGAGCACTTTCAGATACCTAAATTGTGTCCTCTTAACAACTAGGTTCTCCATCAATAGAAACCAAAGCCACAAATGAAACATAATCGCCATACCTTGTAGGAGGATTCATGTCCCATGGAGATATCCTTAGAGATGGTTGAGGCATATCCTTGGTTTCCTGGATATTTGTTGCATTTGCATCTTCTTCTTCTGGAACTTCTTCATGATCCTCCCTTTCTGAAGATGGTTGAGTTTCCAACTAAATTTCTTGAACTTGTGGTACTTGTTCTTGTCTCACTTCAACATATACTAGTTCATATTTTAAGAGTGAGGATTCATCAAATACTACATCTTTGTTTATGATGAGTTTGTGGGCAGTAGGATCCCACAATATGTACCCCTTAACTCCATCACCATAACCAACAAAAACATATCTCTTTGATCTAGGATCTAACTTAGAACGTCGATCTTTAGAAATTAGAGCATAAGCATCACAACCAAATATTCTCATATTTGAAAAGTCACAGGAATGACCTGTCCATACCTCTTTTGGAATATTACAGTTTATTGCAGTTGATGGTGACCTATTTATCATATAGAACATTGTAATAATTACTTCTACCCACAATTCTTGTTGCAACTTGGCATTACTGAAGATTCTCCTTGCTCTCTCTAGAAGAGTCATATCCATGCATTCAACAAAACCATTTTGTTGAGGAGTATAAACCGTGGTATTATGTCTTTCGATCCCAGCTTCCTTACAATAGTTCTCAAATTCCACAGATGTGAAATCACCTCTATTATGTGTTCTTAAACACTTGATTGAAATGTGAGTGTTCTTTTCAACCAAAGCTCTGAATTTCTTAAAAGTATTAAATACATTAAAAAAAATATTAAATATATAGACCCAAAACTTTCTAGAATAAACATCTATAAATGTCACAAAATATGATGATCCTCCAAAGTAAAATATAGGGGATGGTCCCCAAACATATGAATAAATGTAATCAAGAATACATTTTCTTATATGTCTTCATGTTTTAAACTATTGTCTACATTGTTTTCCAAAAACACAATACTTGCATAAATTCAAATTCAGAAACTTCAAACTTGGGAGTGACTTACAATCAAGCAATACCTTAAGCCATTTCTCGCTCATATGACCCAAACATTGATGCCATAAACAAACAGAGTCACTTTCATCTTCAGATACTACCACTACTTGATTTACTTATGTCCTTCCTTCAAGATGATAAAGGTTCCCGATCCTCTTTTCCTTCAAGACTACTAAGATGCCTTTGGATGCCTTCAGAACTCCACCTTGAGTTGTACTCCTGTAACCAATATAATCTTAAATTGAAATTGAACTTGAACTTTTTTCAACTATATTAGCTTCCTTTGCTTCTTTTTTGGAGTCCTCTTTGGATGCATTCTATCTTTTCCATCAATCCTTCTTGAGATGCCCATATTTTCCACAGAACCAACATTTCTGGTTACTCTTCTTGCCTTTTGATTTATACCTTCATGTACCCCTATGATTTTCCCCTCTTTTCTGTAGATCGATCTTTGACCACCATTGCTTCTGTTGTTGAGGTGTCATTACTGGATATTTTCCTCATCTCCTCAGACAACAAATATCCCACAACATTGTCCTAATCAATGGCATCTATTTAGCTAAACCACATAGTTGTGACCAGGTGATCCCAAGACTCAAGAAACGAACACAGTAGCGTAATTGCCTTGTCCTCATCTTTGTACGTTATGTCCATACTAGATAATTGACAAATAAGAGTATTGAAAACATTCAAGTGATCAACAATTTTTGTACCTTATTTCATCTGCAAGTTGTACAACTACCTCTTCAAGAAGATTATATTTGTCAAGGAATTTTTCATATATAGACTCTCTAGTATGTTCCACAAACATGTTCTTGTCTCCTCTTTAGCAATGTTAAACAACACTTCAACTGCCAGACACAAACAAATGGTACTAAGGGCTCTTGCATCCATATCTTCCCAGTCCTCGTATGTCATGCTTGTTGGTTTCTTTTTCTTTCCAGCCTACTCCTTTTGCAATCATTATTGCACAAGAAGATCCCACATATTGAGCTTCCATAACGCAAATTTATTCTTACCGCTGAATTTCTCCACCTCAAACTTAGAACTCTGCACTTTCTCCATTAGCAAAAAACTCCAAAAAACCACTGCTTATAAAACTGAACCTTCCTTTTATGGAGGAATATTCTTATATATTTCAAGGTTGAATAAAAAAAGTTTATATTAAAAAAAAAATCTTTTAAAACACATCCACCTTATTTATTTATAAAATATTCTCCACTTTATTTACCACTCCATCCCAAAAATCAAGAGCGATTCACCACTTATTTAAATATTCTTGCACTCATTTAAACATATTGTGTGTTATGCATAATGAGACAAGAAGAAAAGGTTCAACCATGCCGTGTCTTATTCAGAATAAGACAAAAAACCTTTAACTTTTCATCAAACTTTATACCATTTGTAAATACTTTTATTTTTGGAAATAAAGAGGTTGTCACACTCTCGATGAATATAACTTGCGACAAATTCTTAATTTTCGCACCTTGCTAAAGGATAGTCTGAGACAATTTTGAAAATGATCACACTGTGTACTGTGTGATGCTCACGACAATCTACTAATTTTGTCACATTGTGTACTATGTGATGCCTGCGACAATCTGCAATTTTTTTTTAATTTCGCAAGTGTTCCTGTGACTGTCTCACTTTTCCACAGGGGCAACCTACAACAGTGTGATAAAACCTATCCTAGGTTGATCCACTCTACTCGGCTCGGCTCGGTTAATCTGCTCTGCTATGTAGTGACCATATTCTCTTCTCCTTCGCTATCTGGTCCTTCAACTCTGAGCTCTGATACCACTTGTTAGGTAGCAGAAGAAAAAAACGTAACAAGATTCTAATATCAAATAATGTAAAACCAATATTAAACCGAGAACATCAATCACACAATTGACACAGTGATTTATGTGGAAACTCAATACGGGAAAAAAAACCCATAGGAAATGACAATCGGTATTCCTATTATTCAAGGTAGAATTACAATATCCGACCCAGGCATACAACCATCCTCTCCTCTCATACACACAACACACCTAACTATTGCATCCTTCTGACACACACTCACTACACTCTACATTTCACTCTCACCTCTATGGGTATGCTCGTATATATAGAATATCTCAAACAATTAGACAAACTGATTATAATAAAATCTATCAGTTACACAAATTGTTAATATAAGAGTGCATGCATGCACATTCTAAATATAGTTGCATGTATGTCCATGTTGGTAAATTCGTTGGCATGTTTCCAACAATCTCCACCTTGACAACAATTTACATGATATATCATGCACTTAATTAATTCATCACCTTTTATGCAATCCAAGAGAATCCAAACACCATCACAACTTCTCTAGATACTCTAACTTAAGATCAAATAAAGAAACTAGTGCTAACATAACACAAACTGAAACAAGCTCCACAACTGATGAAAAGATTTCATGAAAATCAATACCTTCCTTTTGAGAATACCCTTTTGCTACCAGTGTTTCTTTATACCTTTAGAATTTATCATCAATACTCTTTTTCAGTTTGTAGACCCACTTGAAGTCGACAACCTTCCTGTCCTTTGGAAGTTCTACCAGGTCCCATGTTTTATTCCTCTCTAAGGCATCCATTTCTTCTTTCATGGATTTTTTCCATTGAGCACTTTCAAAAACCTCAATTTCTTCCTAATAACAGCTAGGTTCTCCATCAATATAATCCAAAGCCACAGATGAAACGTAATCATCATACCTTATAGGAGGATTCCTAACGTGTGAAGATCTCCTTAGAGATGGTTGAGGCATATCCTCAGTTCCTGGAATTTTTTCGCTTCTTCATCTGCTTCTTCTGGAACTTCTTCATCCTCCTCCCTTTCTGAAGATATTTGAGTTTCCAACTGAATTTGTTGAACTTACGGTACTTGTTCTTGTCTCACTTCAACATATACCAGTTCTGATTTTAAGAGTGAGGATTCATCAAATACTACATCTCTGCTTATGATGAGTTTGTGGGAAGTAGGATCCCACAATCTGTACCACTTAACTCCATCACCATAATCAACAAAGACATATCACTTTGATATAGGGTCTAACTTAGAACATTGATCTTTAGAAATAAGATCATAAGCATCACAACCAAATATTCTCATATTTGAAAAGTCACATGAATGACCTGTCCATACCTCTTCTGGAATCTTACAATTTATTGCAGTCGATGGTGACCGATTTATCAGATAGCACGTTGTAAGAACTAGAGCTCTGAATTGTTTAAATTATTTAATACATCATTTTTTCCTTTAAATATATAAACCCAAACATTTGTAGAGTAATCATCTATAAATGTAACAAAATATGACGATCCTCCAAAAGAAACTGTAGGGGATGGTCCCCAAACATATGAATAAAGGTAATCAAGAATACCTTTGCTTGTATGTCTTCCTATTTTAAAATTTTTTCTACACTATTTTCCAAAAACACAATACTTGCAGAAATTCAAATTCAGAAAGTTTAAACTTGGAAGTGACTTACGATCAACCAGTACCTTAGGTCCTTTCTCGCTCATATGACCCAAACGTTGATTCCATGAATGAACAGAGTCACTTGCATCTTCGGATGCTACCACTGCTTGATTTACTTATGTCCTTCCTTCAAGATGATAAAGGTTCTCGATCCTCTTTTCCTTCATGACAACTAAGATTCCTTTGGATGACTTCAGTACTCCACCTTGTGTTGTACACCTGTAAATAGCAGGATATAAACTGGAATATGAACTTGTTTCAACTAGGTTATTTTCCTCCACTTATTTTGTGGAGTCCTCTTTGGATGCATTCTATCTTTTCAATCAATCCTTCTTGAGATGCCCAGATTTGCCACAGAACCAACATATCTACTTAATCTTCTTTCCTTTTGAATTACACCTTGATGTACCCCTCTAATTTTTCCCTCTTTCGATAGATTGACCTCTAAGCATCATTGCTTCTACTATTGAGGTTTATTTACTGGATCTTTTCCTCGTCTCCTCAGACAACAAAGCTCCCACAACAGTGTCATAATCAATGGTATATGTTGAGCTAAACCACATAGTTGTGACCAGATGATACGAAGACTCAAGAAATGAACACAGTAGCATAACCGCGTTGTCCACATCTTCATACATTACGTCCATACTATATAATTGACAAATCAGAGTATTGAAAACATTCAAGTGATCAACAATTTGCATACCTTCTTTCATCCACAATTTGTACAACTGCCTCTTCAAGAAGATTATGTTTTTCAAGGACTTTGTCATATACAAACTTGTTGTTGTCTCCACTTTAGCGATGTTAAAGAACACTTCATATTCCAGAAACAAAATGAATGGTATTAAGGGCTCTTGCATCCATATCTTCTCAGTCCTCGTTTGTCATGTTTGCATGTTTCTTTGTCTTTCTAGCCAACTCCTTTTGCAATCCTTGTTGCACAAGCAGATCCCGCATCCTGAGCTTCCATAGCGCAAAGCTATTCTTATCATTGAATTTCTCCACCTCAAACTTAATACTCTGCACTTTTGCCATTAACAGAAAACTCCAAAAAAACATTGCTTATAAAACTAAGCTTTCCTTTTATGGAGGAATATTCTTATATATTTCAAGGTTGAATAAAAAAAGTTTATATTAAAAAAAAACATTTTAAAACACATCCACCTTATTTATTTATAACATATTCTCCACTTTATTTACCACTCCATCCCAAAAAAACAAAAGCGAGTCTCCACTTATTTAAATATTCCTCCACTCATTTAAACATACCATGTGTTATGCATAATGAGACAAAAAAATAATTTTTTGACCATGTCTTATTCAGAATAAGACAAAATCCTTTAACTTTGGATCAAACTTTATACCATTCGTAAAGAATTTTATTTTTGGAAAGAAAGAGGTTGTCGAACCCTCAATCAGGATAACCTATGACAAATTCTTAATTGTCGCACATTTTTAAAGGATACCCTGTGACAATTTTGAAAATTTTCGCACTGTGTACTATGTGATGCCCGAAACAATCTGTGAATTTTTTCGCACTGTGTAGTGTGTGATGCCCGCGACAATCTGTGATTTTTTATTTATTTTTCAAGTGTGCTTACGACTGTCACACTTTGCTACAAGGAGAACCTGTGATAGTGTGATAAAACCTATCTTGGGATAATCCACTCCACTCGGCTCTTCTCGGTTAACCTGCTATGCTATCTAGTGATTGGATTTTCTTCTCCTTATCTCTCTGGTCCTTCAACTCTGTGCTCTTATACCACTTGTTAGGAAGAAAAAGAAAAAACATAACAATATTCTAGCCGTAAAGAATATAAAACCAATATTAAACCGAGAACATCAATCACGCAATTGACACAATGATTTATGTGGAAACCCAATACGGGAAAAAAAAACCACGAGCAATGATAATCAATATTCTTATTATTCAAGGGATAATTATAATAGCCAACCTCGGCATACAACCATCATATCCTCTCATACATACAACACACCTCAGTATTGCATCCTTCTCACACATACTCACTACACTCTACATTGCACTCACACCTCTATGGGTATGCTCATATATATAGCATCTCTCAAACAATTAGACAAACTGATTATAATAAGATCCATCAATTGCACAAATTGTTAACAGAAGATTCCATGCATGCACATTTTAAATATAGTTGCATGCATGTGTATGTTTGGAAATTAAGTGGCATATTTCTAGCAATATCCACCTTGACAACAATTTACCTGATATATCATGCCCTTATTTAATTCATCACCTTTTCTGCAAGCCAAGAGAAGCCAAACACCATCATAGCTTCTCTAACAAAACTAGTTTCGTAAACATGTCTGCAGAATTCACTTTTGTATAGACATTTTCGATAGCCACTCCCCCTTCATCAACCACATGTCTTACAAAATGGTATTTGATATAAATATGCTTCATCTTACTATGATAATTTGGATTTCTTTCCAAATGAATAGCACTTTGACTAAAACAAAATACTTTCACCTTGTCCTACATCCTTCCAAACTCATCCAACAAACCTTTTAACCGAATTTCCTCCTTGCAAGCATGTGAAGCAACCATATATTCTCCCTCAGTAGTGTTGAAATAATGTAACTATAAAAAGTATTATTATTATTATTTATATATTATTTATAATATTAATCCCCATTGTGGATTAATCATGTCGGTAATTGTATTAGGACCAAATCCCCTTTTGCGGATTGGTCAACAGAAAATTATAATAGGCAGAATATGAAGTCAGCCCCAACAGTTATTATTGAGACCCATAAATATAATAAAGGTGGATTTACCCACCTAGAGTGAGAGGTCGGCCCTGCCAGTGAAGACACTTCACACATGACAGACTTGTATATATAGAGAGGCTAGCGCCTCACTTTATCACACAACACACTTGCTCATTTCTAAGAGGCAAGTTGTGACTTACCAGTTGGAGAGAGGGAGAAGAGTGGCGCATCTTT